>OOFG01102245.1:0-10862 GCA_900323295.1 Molva molva | reverse complement strand
AAAGGACGGCAGAGAGAGAGAGAGAGATAGAGAGGGAGAGAGTGAGAGAGAGAGAGGAGAGAGAAGCAGAGAGATAGACAGAGAGTGAGAGCGAGAGAGAGAGGGAGAGAGCGAGAGAGAGAGAAACAGAGACAGAGAGAGAGACAGAGAGTAAGAGCAAGAGAGGGATGGAGAAGTAGAGTGAGCAAATAACCCAATCCCCTCAGTCAGCTGGACCTGGCCCCCAACCCTCCTCCCCCACGTTAATTTCCCACAAAGCCTCATGACCAGAATTAAGATATAGACAAACCAGAAACAAAATGATATCACTCAAACTTAAAAGCACAATGCAATGATATCTGGCCCTAAAACGACGTTAGGTGTAGCTGAGTACCTAAGCACAGTGACTGTTAAACAAACAGAGAAGCAGCTGGACCAAGTACAGGCTACAGTGAGCACAACTGAAGACGTCAAGGAGGTGAGGTGGAGACAGAGCTCCACTTCCTGACAACAGCCAGTCAAATCCAGCATTATTCCCACATTCCCACACAACACATTCTTTCAGAAATTCTAAGGATTTAGACCCAAATTGACCGAGATGCTCAATGAGCTCAGGCTGCCCCAGCTGCTGGGGGAAAAGCCCCAGTGTGGTACTGGGAGTCCAGTATGCGGCAGCCTGTCACAAGCTGGGGGACAGTGATTGACACAACACAAACCTGAATTATTCATCATTAAAGGTAAAGATGTAGACATTTAAGATAATGTATTGATGTATAAATTGTTGTGTGTTAATTGGTTCTTTTGTTTGGGTTTCATTACCTGTTACAATGTTTTAATACATTTTTATATTTCATTGTTGTTGTTTTTGGATAGAGAGAGAGAGAGAGAGAGAGAGAGAGAGAGAGAGAGAGAGAGAGAGAGAGATAGCCTTTTATCACTTGTATGGATGGGTGATGGCAGTTCTCTGAGATCTAAATTCCGTTTTGTTACGAATAAATCGCTAACAACCATTTAACAACAACCACCAAGTATTACTGGCCAATGAATGAAGCTAATTAATTCTGGATAGCGTTGAAAATCTTTTTTAATTATAGATGGAGACATCTGATAATATAAAACCACAGTATGATTAACATTAGAGAACATTTATTCCACAAAGCATTAATAACGTTTTTTCTTAACAGACCAAATCTCTGGCTCCAAGCAATGTCTTCAAACAATGAACAAAGCGACAGAAGTAAGCTATAGACATTTGGAGCTTAGCTAGCTAGCATTACGAGCCAATCTTGATACAGGGAGGCACATTTGGTTGCTAGGCAACCACAACAATTTGGAAGTGTTGAATGCAAAGTTAACACAAGAAGCCATTTTCCACATAACCAAATAGCAAAACATGACATACTCCTTATATAGTTGAGTTGATTGAGGAACGGCCTATATATACAAAATATACATCTGCGATCAACTCAAATATACAGCCGTTGATGCAACCGCATGGGTTTGGTTAAACTAGCTAATGTTATATTTTGCGAGCAGGGCTTGGAGAGCTAATTATTCATACTGTATATCAAGTTTTTCTAATATTGGAAAAGATCTTCATAGATTTTTTTATTATTTCATTATTTGGCACAATTCAGCTTGTATTTTAATTAGATTTTATGTGTTATAATTGTGGATGTTAATGAGCACTTAATTGTATTAATTTAATCTTCCTTGAGAATGAATGATCCGATAATAAAAACAACATGTATCCTTGGTCTGATTTTATCATTTTAATTCATATTTTAATTGTTATCTTGTCTCTACTGATTTAACCAAATTTGAATTTAATATGTGATAATAAAGGGTTGTTGTGTTTTTTGGGAATGGCCACATGGTGACTATCAGTAGAAATGGGAATAAAGAGCCAGTGAACCCACTTTCAGCTGGAATTCGAATACTATGAGATTTAAAAAAATGCGTTTTGGGTTGACAGTTTTTGGAAAGAGGCCAACTTTGTGTTATTTTAGTACCGTCATTGTGTATCGACATTATAATGAGCGATGTTGAACACGAAATACGCCACACACCGTAGCGTTATACTATAGGTGTAACGGAGCTTCACCATCCACACACACCTGAGTTTTATACTATGTGTATCCGGGAAGCCTAGTCCTCACTCGGACGAGGACATTAAATAAACCGCTGCTCAGACAGAGCTTCACCATCCACAAACACTGTGGCATTATACTAAAAGTGTCCGAAAAGCTAAACTTTCTCTCGGACGCCGCGGTCAACCGCTGCCCAGACAGAGCTCCACACGTTCACACACACCCCGCCGCCGGTGCCCTTTGGTCTTGACGTCCGAGTGCCTCGGGAAAAGGCACTCAGACGTCACGAAAAGCGCCACCTGCATTCGCAGCAGAGTGGAACGTTCACTTAGTGTTTTGGGGAGAATGGGAAAAACATAGGATTTTACTCCTTTTTTTAAATTGGGGTAACAGGGACGATATGACAGAGATTATTATGTTGACGATCATATAAGACATATCACCACGTTTGAAACGAAAAAAAACAAAACGGATTTGGGTTCACTGGCTCTTTAAGACCTGAATAGGAGAATCTGACCCCGAAGTTTTCTGGTTCAAATCCTCACAATGTGGTCAAATGCTTGCCTATAATCTGAGTGCCCTTGGGCATGACACTGTGTTTTAATCATCCCTTATTTAATCAGTAATGGAAGCTGGTCTCAGTCTCCCTGTAGAATATAGAATCATTCTAAATATATATTCTCCATTTGAATGTGTTTTTTGAGTAAAGTATTCAGGTCAAAGTCACTCTTAGTTCTGATTTTCCTCATCGGGGGGCAGAGAATTATACATTGATGTCTATTTGTCATGCATGAATCACCTGGCTACGGTGGCTGCGTGGGCACACTTGTTTTCCCATTTGCCTCTCAACCTCCCGCCCCCTGACCCGTACAAATTACACACTGATTGGATTGGCTGGGATCCAATCAAATCAGGATGTCTGATATGACTAGATTAAGACGTAGACACACACAAGCACAAACACACAGACACACACGCATAGGCACGACCACAGGAACACACACAGGTGCATGCACACAGACCCACACAAACACACACACACACAAACGCACATACACGCTCATCAACACAAAATGACATATACTGATACATACCCAACACACACACAGACACACACACACACACGTTATATCTCCGTTGAGTTGCATTCTGGGACAGCATTCTGGGAGGGGGAGGATATAACATCACGGCGGCAGCCCTGCTTGCCAAAAGGAGTTACCGTGGTTACGAAGGTGGAAAATTAAAGTAGTACTCTGAGGATTTCATTGCGATATGGAGATTGGAAAAGTGACTTTGTCTCGGGAATGAGGGATAGGGGGGTTGTTCATTTGCTGACGGTTTAAAGTTCACACAAAGACAGGATACTGAGAGGTACCCAGTCAAATGTACTGTAGTATCTGCATAGTGTCCTGCTTTGATAAACACACAAACACAGACACATGCACAAATACACACACACACACACACACACACACACACACACACACACACACACACATGAACACACATGAACACACACACACACACACACACACACAATATACATGTTTTGCTATCAGGCCTGTCTATGTTCTTTTGCATAGATCACCTATTTAAGATCTTTGGCTCACAACAACCAGATAGACTGAGAAAAAGACACTGTCTTGCATAAAGGCACTTGGGTTCTGCTTTAGTATAGATTACGAGTCTAACCCTAACACCTAGTCGAAGTAGAAGTAAAAGTTTCTTGCTGAATGACTTTATATAAACACAGGACTTACTTGAGGAGGCAAGACTAACTTATTTTAAAATTGAAATCCATAGGTGTGAATTAAAAATGCCACGGTCAGGCGGCGGTGTTAGGTTCGTCGTCATGGTTACCCACCCCGTTGGCGCGGCTGATGGCTTGGTAGAAGACGCTGTAGCTCTTGGCCGGGGAGAGGGGGGGGTTGGAGAAGCCCCCGTAGCTCTTGTTGTCGCCCACGGTGAAGGCTGTGGGCGCCGTCATGCTGGAGGGCGGCAGCTCGGCTGCCATGTAGTAGGCCGAGTCCAACGCCGAGGCGTTCCGGAAGCTGACCGGCGCCGAGAAACAGGCTGGTCCGCTGGTACCGTCGCCGGTGGCCCGGCGAGATTTGGACTTACGCTCCTCCTTCACCACCAGCTGGTAGGAGCTAGCAACACAAGAACATACACAATGATTGATATCTGGGACGATTCCGTCACTTACATGCATGTCATGAAGCAACATGTAATGGTTGGGGGGCAGTCTTGCTCAAAGGATGCCCATAGGTAGACTGGGGACATTAGGAGTCAAACCCTTTCGTCTAGGAGTCAAATACTCAAAAAATAGATAAGACGATTTAAATACAAAATGAACATGTCAATAATTAGTGATTCGATGATACACTTGCTTGTTTGTTTGTTTGTGTCATACATATGTATTAATGTGCAATCTTTGTTTTGAGGTGTACATATGTGTGTGTGTGTGTGTTTGTTTGTGTGTGAGAAGCTTCATGTTAATGTGTGTGTGTTTGTGTGTGTAAGAAGCTTCATGTTAATGTGTGTGTGTGTGTGTGCGTGTGCGTGTGCGTGTGCGTGTGTGTGTGTGTGAAAGACGATTCATGTCAATGTGTACATGTCTTTGTGTGTGTGTGTTTCATGGCTAAATGGGGACGGTGTTATGAGGTCCTTCATCCTCCTCAGACCGGTCCTCACATCGACACATAATCAGGAAAGTGTGTTGAGGCCAATTATCCCCCAGCCAATTGGCAGCTTTCAGAAAACATAAAAAAAACATAAAAGAGATAATTACTGATGACCAAAGAACGTACCCACGCCTCCCACCTCTCTCTATTCTCATCTTCTCACGTTTATCTCTCTCTCTCTCTCCCTCTCTCTCTCTCTCTCTCTTTCCATTCTCTCTTGTTCATGATTTCCTTCTCCCTCCTTGTCTTCCTCTCCTTTCTCGCTTCCAATCCTTTTTTTATCTCCATCTCTCTCTCCCTTTCTTTCTCCTTCTCTTTGTTCCCATGTCTCTCGCCCCCCTGGTGAGGGTATATTTCATACTAATGCCGTTAAGAGGCAGCAGCATGTAAACTACTGCACAGGAGATGGGCCACAATTACCTTAAACCATTAATGAGTGTGTGTGTGTGTGTATGTGTGTAGAAATGTGCAGAAATGTTTTGGTTTAATCTATGTTGTATGAATGGATGCAAATGTTTCTGTGTCTGTGTGCATGGGTTATTAAGCATGTGTGTGTGTTAGTATTCATGTTTTCATACGTATGCCTGTTTCCATATGCATGTTTGCATTAGCGGGAATATTAATGGCCATGAATACATTTAGAGACAGACTCAAATATGTTTGCATGTATGCACACAAGTCTGCATAAGTGTGTGTGTGTGTGTGTGTGTGTGTGTAGACCATCCTTTCTAAGCGTCCCTCTCAGAGCTCCAGAAGGGCTCTTATCTCATTAAAGATCCAGCGTGAAATCCAGCTCTTCTCTCCAAAGTTCAGCTCACATTAAAATGTGTTCGCTTCCTCCGAGATCCACTCCCAGCCTGCCTAATAAAACTCAATCTAATGTTTATTCTCACCTTGGCTGATTATGTTCAAATCAACATAAAAGTCAGGCTGAGACCAATTAAAACACGTACGATCAATAGGTGAGCAGCTCCAAGTTTGATGATCTAGAATGATTAATAACAATAATAACTTAGCGATGCAACGGATTGAACTTGTGTAGATGCATATCATTAAGGAGCAGGTAGGTGGTTAGGGCATCGAAATGGTAAATGGACTGCATATATTGTGTGCTATTCATACCCGTTTGTCCACTCAAAGTGCTTTGCAAATTAGCACCTCACAATGCGCACAATCATATGTCGACGCCCCCGTCAGCATATGAATGTGTGTACGTGAGGCGCTAATTGTAAACCGAGCAAGGCAGCAGCCAGCTCATCAGGGTAGTTGTTTGCAGACAGGGTTAGGCGTCTTGCTCAGAGAAACCTCTGCACTAAGCTTCGAGCCGGGAATCGCACCAGCAACCTTGCGATTGCAAGGCCACCTGCTCTACATCCTGAGCCACTACCACCCCGAGCCACCCAATCTTGTTCTTCTACCCTGCAGACAGGGCTGCGGACGCTGGGGATCAAACCCCCAACCCGGAAGGCCTAACCCTGCCAATCCTGCCGGATGGGAGTGCAGGTCGGCTGAAGGAATCAGGAGTAATACGATGTGTAGGATTAATAAAGGAACAACAACAGAGGAGAGACAGGGAGAGCAGCAGGTCTCCCCTCACGGCTCGTTGGAAACAACATCCATTTTATTTTACAGTTTTATATTTTCACAGAGCCAGGCCTGATCGGCTGTAAGATACCCTGAGGAGGTTTTGGAAATGAACGGCAAACTTTTGACCCGTGCTCGCAGCGGCTTTTAAAAACTCATTTATTAGACGCCAAGTTGTCACTACACGTACCCTCCCTCCAACTTCCCTTCCCACCACAGAATTATGTTCTCCCCGATGCCAATTAAATGGATGGAAACACACGTTCAGAGTGAACTTTTAATTAATACACACTCTGACTTAAACAATGTGTGCCCTTTCAGAGGGAAAACCAACATGTGTGCGTTTGTGCGGCGTTGTTTGATTTAGTGGTTTGTGTGTGTGTGCTTGACTTGCATACCGGATTGCCTGTGCACGTGCCTGTTTGTCCATGCATGTGTACATAGGTTAGTGTATTTGTGTGCACTTGTCATGAGTGTCAAATCATTTGTCAACCTCAATGTAAAAATTTCCCCAGAAATACGTGTTCCCAAATAGCTGCTTCTTTTTTAAGTCAGCGTGTCAACAAGCCGTTGGAGGTTAATCTCCACTCTCCTAAAGCCGCTAAGCAGCATTTTCCAAGTCAGCGGACAGGAAGTATCAAATTACTGACAGGAAGTCAAGCTTGTCAAGCTTGTCACCTCTGCCCTCCCTCATATCAACAACCACACAAGGATATAAAGTAAGAGTGATGGAGTTGAAAAGTGAGGAGGTGAAAGGAGAGGAAAGGAGAGGAAGGGAGAAGAGACGAGAAGGAGTGTAGGGTGCAGATGGAATGACAGATGAAGCGGTATACATAAGAGGAACACAGGTAAGGAAAGATAAGTAAAGAGATTAGCAGAGGTAAACTGTCAATGCTTAGACGACAGGAAGTGATGTCATGGGGCGTACCTGACGGGCGCACCGCGTGACTGGGCGGGTTTCAGCAGCAGGGTGATGGTGGTGTCAGTCTCGTTCAGCGGCGCCTCAGACTCGTACTCCGGCATCAGAGGGGCTGATGGGAAAAGAAATGCATGTTAACACTGCAGGTTTGACATCACGGTACTACATTCACAGGATGACATTGCACATCAACCTAACAGTATGGCATCACGTGTGACATCCCAATGCGGCATCACAGTATGACATAACAGAATGCCATCACAGTAGGACATCACGGTGTGACATCACATGATTACATCACAGGGTGACATCACAGTATTACATCATAGCGTTACATCATAGTATGACATCACAGTACAACAATACTGTGTGACATCATTGTGATACATTGCGGTGTGTGTGTGGTTGTGTGTGACATCATGGTGCAACATCTCACGTGACATCACGCTGTGGCGTCATAAGAGTAGTGGTAATCTGTACCACCCACAAGACATTGTAGGTTAGCATTTTATTTTATTATAGTATTTATTATATTATCATAGGGTATTAATTTTACTACTGCGGCTCCATTTCGTCCTAAACTATGTGACAGTGAACATCGTACATAGTTTTATCTGCGATGTGAAAACGAATAGCGCTTTAGTTATGTCTTCCCTCTTTCCTTCGCGGTTATGAATTGTATACACTCCTTGGGTTTTTTATTATTTCTTTAATAATAAGGTTGTCCTTGGCGCTAGAGTGCTGCCATAATGCTCTCACCTCAGGTGAGTTAGGGACCGTCATAAAGAGCTGGGAGGCAACGTTCCTCAGACACCTCTAAAAGCTCCCAGCCACCGCAGAGTGCATCTGCTTACGCCACAGCAGCCAAACAGATTGATGTGGCATTTAGGAAAATCACACGACAGTCAAACACCTTCCTCCTCCTCCTCCTCCTCCTGCTCCTTCAATCACTCCCCTCCGTCTGTCTGTCCCTCTGTCAACTCCATTTAATTTATCTTTTTAATCCTTTGTTCTTGGGGGGAGATAACAAAGATAGTGGCTGGCGTGGCATTTAGGCAGGAAGGATAGGGAAGATGCAAAAAAAAAACATTTTATTTATTTATTTTAATTCACAGATGCTAACACGTCGCCGCACGCCACAGAGGGAAAAGGCCAGGAGGACTCAGCTGTCAGAGCGAGAGACAGGCTGACGGACAGCCGTTTAAATGCTAATGTGCTAGCAGAGGCGACCCGCATAGCGCAGAATGCTAACAGTCAGCACAGCCACGGTTTGGCAGTTGGGAGTTACATTCCAGGGGGTCAAGGGTCACAACAGCTGTTTAGAATATTGGATTAGATATGGTGTTGGATAACACATTGTTACATGATGTTCATTCTGCTCTATGCCCCCCTCCCGCACAGAATAATAGATTGACTTTGACGTCATCACTGGCTGTATAACTATTTATAAGGCGCTTATAAATGTATAAATCCAAAGCAATTTACAGTGAATTATTTTTGTACATACATGTCATGAAAGAGCAGGGAGTGATTAGGGCATTTTACTCAGGGATGCTTACAGGTTAGGCTGTGGCCTTGGATGAATCTTTCAGCTAGGGTCAAACACCCTAAGCAACTAGAGTATCTGTCATGGATTTGTTTAACAGTTCTATTCCCTGTTATGTCGCATTTAACATGGGACTGTTAAAACACATGAAATAACCTTCAGAAATACTGTTGTTTTGTTCGTCTTGTGCAGTCAGTGGATCCCTGTCTGTCCAGATGGGGCCTTGCTCAGTGGCTCTAGGGCAGTGTAGCATGCTGCTATTGCCAGCTGCGCTGCATCACTTTACACGCCTGGTCACATGACTGCATGTGGTCACCTGACTGCTGCATTGCCATGGCTTGTGAGCGCAACACGCTACACGGACAGGTTTTATCGGCAGATTAACGACTTGGCTATCAGAGCAGAGCTGTTCAAGTCTCATGTTGATCACTATATGAGTGAAACAAACTGCTTATTATGCATTCCTATATTGTAACATTTCATACATAACCCATTAACTTTATTAAGTGACTTCCAATGCGTATATATAGACATATATGGCGTATATGAAGGTAGATCGTCCAATCACGTGCATGGCGCTGCGCTTTCATTTGCATAGAGTTAACCAAAGTTCAACTTTCATCCTGCACTCAAAGTGAGCTGTCCAATGATCCTTTGTGCCATGCGTTGACGCATTCAACACAAAGTGAATGAAGTATGTGGCCTTCCCGTTATGGGGCTGCACAGGAGCTGTACAAGAAGGTAGCCATACTGTCAGGGCTTGGTTTTCACTCTGCCAAACCCTGCTGCTGAATATCACCACGGAAACCATGGTTCAATCCAAACAACAGCAACCTCAGACACAACCGATGACACATCAGCCAGACCGACAGGTAGAGCAGGCAGACAGATTGACAGAAACACAGACAGACTGACTGGCAGGTATAGGTCGACAGGGAGAACAGAAAGGTAGACAGATGGTACAGACAGACAGGTGGTTCCTACAGACAGAGAAAATACAGACAGACAGATAGAGGCAATATAGAATAATAGATAGGTAGACAAACAGGGAGTACAGATAGCCAGGTTGAATGAGAGACAGACAGGTATTCCAGGTGTACCTGCTATCTTGGTGGCGATGCGGGTGGTGACCGGTGGGCCGAAGCCCTTGTTGGTGGAGGCCTTGAGGGTGAAGAAGTAGGTGGTCCCGGGGTAGAGGCCCACAAACAGGTGCTGGGTCTCGTTCCTCAGCTTGAAGACCCGGCCCCGCTGGGTGGTGAGGTCCACGCTGGGGTCCAGAGAGCTCAGTGCCTTGTAGGTGATCTGGGAGGAGGCCACTTGTTCACTATTCTGTCATTTAGCAGACACTTTTATGTTTGTTCCTATTTTTGTGCTTATACTTTTCCCTTCATCCACATGCGAGTGTATTTCTGTTCTGATGAATCTGATGAATCAGTCATTTGAATGCTGTGTCTCAACCAACTAGTGCACTAACAATGTAGCTGATAGGTCAACATTGCCCACACTGCGACCGCAGGTTTGATTCTGAAATGCAGTCCTATGCCTCAATATCATTCCTTCTCTCTTTCACCAATATTCTCTGTCCTTCTCGTGTGCAAAACAAAATGTGATTCAAAATACAAATACAATGCATACTTTTCATAACCTCGCCTTCAGTCAGTTAACACCAGGTAGTGACCACATCTGATGAAATGAGTGATCTATCTAATCGGAGTAATCCATCTGGATTATAGATAGATTACACATGAAACCTCCAACGTAAACAGAGCAGTATGCGGCCAGTCGCTGTCGAGATGTCCCGCTCTGAGCTGGCTCAACATATCGACCTTCGGCTGTAAAACTGTCACACTGCGTACCAGGCGACTGCGGAGACAAATGAGTCTGAGAGGAAGTGGAATGTGACTGAAGTGTTTTGCTCCCGCGGTACTAAAGAGACGACAGGCGGGCGCTGACACCGAAGCGAGCTTGGATCCTCACTTTACAGCTCAACTGTTAACCACACCATCCATGTCTGTCAGCACGTCGCCCCCGGAAACAGTCCCCACTTTGTCACCGTCAAT
>OOFG01102243.1:0-12260 GCA_900323295.1 Molva molva | reverse complement strand
CGGTCGGGAGGAAGTGTCTGTCGTCTCTGCCGGTGTAGGACAGACGTGGGACTCCGCCAGAACTCTTAGTCACCTTCATCTCCAGTCTGGAGACCCAAAACATTCATTAGAAAAGAGCAGAACCTCAATGGGAAGGCGTGTCACGTCCTACCTCTATCACGGCAGTACGATGCCATCTCAGAGTGAATCTCTTCATGGCTCTTCTCATGCATACCTGACAAAGATCTTCTCCATCTCCTCCAGTCTGTACACCTCCTTCACCCTATGCGAGAACAACAAACATGTAACACAAACGCCAGTTGGGTTTCATTTGTTCTTTTTTGTCTTATCTTAAGAGACGTGGTAGGTGGGAAAAAATGTCAAACATGCGTTTGTTCATCATGGCCTATAGGTTTACACTGCGTGTACCTGATGGGGTTCATGTCCGGCCGACTGGGCTTGGACACGGCCTTCACAAACTTCTCCGCCATCTGGATTCTGTAGAAGACAGAGCGCCATGTATAAATACATCCTGAACTTTGAGAACAGTGTTTACAGGAGCACTGTTGGCCACAGCTCAAATATTCCCGTAAGAAGAGAAAAATATACTCTTGGTCAACTTGGGGTAGGCGATACGACCTCAAATTAATATCACAGCCCTCCTATTCCTTATATAAATAAAGTTAGTATTTTGATTATATAATAAGTAAAGGGTATGTATCCTTATCAACAGAGACATAGGAGCGTATTAAGCATTCTTAATACATTTATTTTGAAAAAACACAGATCTTACAATTCTTCTTGTACAACAAAACTAAAATGAACAGTGTAACAAAACAAGATCAGTTTAATAACTATTCTAATATATTTTCACTAAAACTACAGGCTAATGTGGTTGAATGCAGTTATTTAAGTCATTATTAAATATGTAACAAGCACTTCTTGTTGTATTTTTCGTACATTGATACAGCAATTCATGTACTTAAAACATAAAGTTAAAAAGGTTACGTATAAATGTGGAAGCATTTTATGTGTTTTATGAGGAATGATCGTTTGTGAACAGTGACTAACACAGAGCAGAAGGTGGCAGTAATGTTTTACCAGAGTTACAAGTTTAACATGTGTTAAACCAGCATGTTTAGTTTTGAGAGTACTATTTGATATCACGAATGAGACAGTTGCAGTGCGCTTGTTAATGTAAAGATTTTTTATATTTAGTTATTTTTTACATTTTCTTCCTCATTTTTTTCGATCCACATCAAATGCCTCCGAGATCGGCCAGTCGATGGCGATCGAGGGGTTGGTGACCACTGCGTATAAGGACAAGTATTCAGACCACAACTGAACCTTTGAAGAAAATGAATTGCCTTGTTTTCCAGAATAAGGCTTTTATTGATCTATCACGGTGATGACTTATTGCAAAATCCATGTCGTGACGCAACATAACACGGGTGGGGTCTATGACACCAGCGTATCGCCCACCCCTAATTGTAAAGGAACACTGCACATCTAAGAAGGTGACTTAAAGGAAGTGCTCTACCGTTGGTTGAAGTGCAGCTCTCTGACATCTGTGCCATTGAGTATGAGCGCATCCAGCACGTGCACCGCGTTGATTCTCCGCTGTGCTTTGCCCTGAGGAGACAGAACAAGCTGTAATCCACCGACCTCACAAACACAAGCAGAGCAGCGGCATTCCCATGTCCAAGAAACATGTAGTCATACAAATAAAAAATAAATGTTACTAAGATATTACTTTATACTGTAGGAATGCAGTAGTATTATTATAGTACCTGCTGATTTACGCTATCTAACTAAATGACAAATGGCATGGCCAATTCCAACATTTTTAACATAAGGCTTGTTTTGATAAACAGTTAATGGACCTGAGCTCAACAGCTCTCTTCTCAAATACAAAATATTTGTGAGAACATTTGGTCAACTACACAATTGTGTCCCGTAACTTGTTCTCCTCACCTCCCCCTTAAGCTCCTGGACGACCTCCACGCTCAGCAGGGTCTCTCTGGGCAGCTCCAGCTTGAAGTTCTCCAGCTTCCTCCAGCGCACTGGCATCTTGCCCTCCCAGACGTAGATCTGGGACTTCTGCACAAGCCAACAATCATCATAATAATTGTATATATTGTATATTATATAGTGCTTCTCAAGGTACTCAGACACTTTACGACAACATAAAATACAAGGGAAAAAAACACTAATAGTTAAAAATTAAACAACATTATACAACATTATATTCAGTGGTGGAATGAGAGCTGGGACAGAACTGAAGAGTTAGATGTTAAAAGAAAAATGAAAAAGGTGTGTTTCAAGATGTTTTAAATGAGGAGAAACACGCAGAGCAGGTGACCAGGGGAGGCTCGGTGACAAATCAGAATTAAGATTGAATCTTTTGCATTCTTTTGCATTATTCGCTTAAACCAATCATGTTGCTGGAGGAGGGGAAATGTAAGTGTGTCATTGGCGAACACAAACTTTGCCAGCAGTAGTAAACTGAAAAAGTGTCCGTAATGTTTTAAATCAACACTGTGTAGACTAGGGATGCAGGAAATACCCCAAACTTAATCAAATACATGGTCCAAATCTCTATAAGTACTCGTGTAATAGTTTTGTAGGTGTTTTTTTCTTTTTTAGGGGTGATTCTTTTAATACATCAGCACAGAAGTGCTATGCTGCTGTACATTTTACTTTCACTTTCGAGGTCGGGATGTTCCTGGCAGGTGGTCATTTTTGTAAAACTTGTAGAACGCGGGGGTACTCCACCTACCCAGCCACTAAACGGTGGCAGACTAACCTATTTAAGACAACAAATAGCAATGGCAAAGGCTTTATTTTGGACTATTTAATTATATATATCCTGCTTCAAAACTTTACCAAAATACATATCAACATAATATAAAATGTATTTATAAGTAGTAGGAAAAATGAACAAAAACACAGACAAGCTTGACAAGTAAAGACGTTTGCACCCCTTGTGTACCTTTCCCATTGACTATCCTGACTACCCCCTTTGTTGGCAAAAAAAGCAGAAATACAGAACATTGTCAAAGTAATATTCAGTTGTTCAGTTGAGTCCAGGAAACGACAGCCTCCACAGCTGAACCATGATAAAGAATATATGTGACAGTCTTTAAATGCGTTCCATGGTTCCCACTCACCCCCAGTGCTAGCAGAAAGTTCTGCTCGCCTCCCCCCACAATGCAGCGGAAGTTGAGAACCTGGTGCACCTTCTCCAGCGTGCTGGAGCTCAGAGCAGTGACCTTGGATTGGAACGAGTCTACGTCTGAACTCTTTAGGAGGAACAGAGACATAGAGAGAGGGGGGACAGACCAGATGAGAGTTAAGTCGGGAGGGGTCAGTCAATAGGAAACGATTGAAAAAAAGGAGCATTTTTGGTTTCTGTGCTTCAGATGCTGACCTTAATTAGTTCGTAAAACTTTGACATAGGGTCTGAGGAGGATGGGGTGACTCGGGCCTTATCAGGGACCTGGAGTTGGAATATCATAAAAGGGAAAAGCGCCACAGTTCAGAGCTAATGGAGAAAGCAGTGATACATGAGTTTGTTAGGTAAAAGGGGTTCTGTGTATTTCAAGAGTTTCCTCATTTGTGGGCACTCACCCCCCAAAGCTTCATACAGTCCTTCCTGATGTCAGCTTGCCTGGTCTCTGATAGACCTCTGGGCAAGAATACACAGAGAGAAAAAAAATCAAGTCACATACATCGGCTTCACTGAAACTTAAAAGATGCATATTAAGGAGAAACCGCGAGAAAGGAGTCACTCACTGGTCTAAGACGTAGGCGTGGATCTTGGCCAGGGCCTTAATCTGGACAGCGCAATTGCTGTTGGAAGAGAGATCCATTCACGCACACGCACACGCACACACACACACACACACACACAGTCCTGATTCCTGACATGGTCACAGCTGGGACTCGCATAGCATCAGAGGCAGGGTCTTGCGGCTGGGGACTTCCTACCTCTCATTGGAGTTGACCATGTAGTGGTAGAACTTTGTGTCTTCCTTGATGACGCTCAGCGGCACGACCTCCAGCACGTCAGACTCTGACTGCTTCAGCTGGTTTAGCTTCAGGTTGATTTTGAACATGTACTCCCTGATGGGGTCTGAGCCAGACTTCAGACCTCGGCACACTATGTACCTGTTGATGGATGCCAGGGCGAATGGTCAACTCTGGCTCCAACCTTTTACTGGTACTTGAACCAGAGGTCGGGGAGATCTATGGCCATTCACACAGAGACTCAACACCCTACCTCTCTGAGTTTGCGGGCCGGCTGGTGACGGGTTTGAAGAGGGACAGCCTGTCGAAGGAGAGGTAGAGGAGGTAGACCAGACCCACACTGAAGGGAGTAAACAGGTCGAACGTCTTGCACACAAAATTACCACCTGTGGGAGACAAAGATCTGTGAATTACAGATGACAGGCCGGGCACAATGCAAGCTTTCTATGCCATCCGAGAAGGTAGCCTTCTTCCCGGATATTACGTATTATTTTGACTGCAAATTTATATTACAATGAATTTTGCCAAGTAGCATAGTAATACTAGTTGCTTGTCACACATGTACACTACACAATTAATCCATTTAATTACATCCTTAGTTAGCTTTCACCCTACATTTCACATTTGTTCCCTGAGCGCACTCAAACTGGCTGGGCTCAGAACATACCGGTCCTGACTGTGGACATGGCCGTGAGGAACTGACACAGCAGCAGCTGTTTGGTGAGGATCTCTTGGATGTTCTCCTGGCCCTCCACAGAGAAACCCTGCATCCCCCAAGGACAAGGATGAGAGAGAGGCAACAAGAGAGGTTGATTCAAAAGGATTTATAAAGCATATTTAACGAGTGATGTGTGAGATAAAATAATGAATCTGATGGTTAACAAAAGAAAATAGGAAAAACAGGATTGAAACATTGAAAGGTGCTTGCACACTGACCCAACAAACACCAACATCCAACTTTAGCATGTAGGCCCGAAATTAGACTATGCAGATTCGACACGTTTGCCAACATGAAACTTCATGGCACACTGGGCCAATGTTGTGGTTTGTTGCCATTTGTTTGGGCAGTGTACAAGCACCCTAACAAGGGCCCTACTAATATAGAGGGGCAAACCATTCCAACTGCTCACCCCGTCGGCCATGAGGAAATGCAGCCCCCGTCTCTCTGTGCTCTCCATGACAAAGTTCCGGAAAGCACTTATGTTCTCCGGGCGCATGATGTCGCCGTCACCATCAATGCCTCCTTCCCCTGAGAAAAAAAAAAGCAAAATAAAGCTATCTTTTAGCATGGCATGAGTGAGACCCTTATTTTTTACATATTTTATTTTAAAAAGTTTGATACATACATTCCAAAAAGTTACAAATGATTCCCATAAAAGGAGAGAAATAAAAAACGACAAAATGGTTAAAAGGGTGCGTGTGTGTGAGACCATTTTATATCCAAAATGTCTTTCCAGTTTAAAGCAACAGGTGTGCGTACCGTAGTAAGGCTCAAACAGTTCACTGGGTGCGGCGTAGAAGTCTTCCAGTTTGAAGTCGCAGGGGCCCTTCAGTGTCATGCCAAAGCCCTTGGCATGCCAGCGGCGCTTCCACAGCACGTACTCCGAGAAGCCTCCGGGGCCTGCGCACACGTCAGCGAAGTACAGCAGCTCCCCATCGTGCTCCCGCGTCAAGGGTCTCTACGCACGGGCCACAGACATTCCCATTAGTTTTAAAGGTGCCGTGTGTAGGATTTAGTGGCATCTACTTTGCAACCACACAAATAAGACACGTGATAACAATAGTGTGGCTTCCTTTGCAACCACACTAATAATAAAGACACAAAATAATCAAGCTTTTTCTATCTCACCCCTTGAGCATCCTTCGGGTTGGTGAACATGTTGTCAAAGCAGTAGTCAATGTTGGCCATCTTCATGGCTGCTCTAAACACATCAGATGAGAGAATATGATGTGTTATATGCTATTGAACTGAAGGAGGCTACAACAACCTTCCATGAGAAACATTTAATTTGATTGATTGAGTGATTTAGAATTTAGCCTTGAATGAGAAGTGACTTCTTCAGGCTGACCTGTTGAGGAAGAAAGCCCCACGGATGGTCTCGTAAGCGTTGGAACGCGTCCTTGCTCGCCTCATCTCTTCTCCCTCCAGGTTGTCAAACACCGACTGATGAAAGCAGAGAGATGGTCAATGTTGTTGTACGCGTGGTGTACTCGTACAGTACGCCCTTATCTTGTCTTCTTTGCGCTGCATTTATGCATAAACACTCGTCAGAGCCTCAATAGGAACAACAGAGTTGTGTGGTTATGGAAATGGAAACAAATAAACATATACACTCGGCGCTCTGAAGTTGAACATGACTTACCTTGCACCTTAACAGAGTGTGTAAGAGATCTTCTGTGCAAAACACTGTTTCATCTTCAATCTTTAATTTCCGCTGCAAGTGATGCACAGGGGAAAAATGTATATAAAGACCATTTTTTAAAGGCATCTATAAGATTAGATATTAGTCTTATAGATACTTAAACATAAGACCAGTTGTTACCGGTCCAAGTGCCATCCAATGCTTCAGCTCATCCGTATCTGGGATCTGGGCTGAGGATTCTGGGAACCACTCCACCTTCTCTACAGCACTAGGCTATAAAAACAAAAACACAAACACATACACGCACATATAATATATATATATATATATACACATTATAACCACTAAATTTGATATAGACCCTGAGATAAGATAATGGAAACTATAAATAAAGAAAAGCCATTAAGAGAAATCCATTGCAGTTGTAATCTCTGCATCTTGTCTCCTACCTCAGGCTCATCCTGCCAGTCGATGTTGAGCACCCCCTGGAAGCCCTGCAGCGTGAGCCCCAGACCTCTCCTTCCTCGCTGGGTCGACGCCTCTATGATCTCCTTCCGCCCCTGGCCGAACTTCCCCAGACCTTCGCCTTCACGGAAGCCCATTTTAGCCTGGAAGCCGAGAAGGGAAACATTTAACAGACATTCGCACTTTAAATTGAAGTGATGAAAAATAATTATAAGTTCAGTGACGTGTCAATATATTTCCAACATCGGAACTAAAACACACGTGCAATGTTGAACCCAGTCATAAACAAGGCTGTCAACTAAAACTAGAGGTAAAGATCTAAGTATGTTACCATGAGTTTCTGTGAGACCGTGTTGTACATAGCGAACTTGGAGCCACCCTCTGTGTCGGGGCCTGTCTCTAAGGCAGTGTCAGGCTGTGGAGTGGACATGGAGAATCCTGGTCTGGGCTCCTCCTGGTCACTGTGCGAGTCACTCTGACTGGAGTCTGGACAGGATAAAAAAACGACACAAATCAGGGACAACTGCATAAATTAAGCGTAAGCTTAAGTAGCCGTGATGTGCAATTTGTGCGAAAGGCAGCCCATGAACAGCCATGCCATTTATGGACGTGAACGTGAACTGGACGTGCAGTTTGTGCAGTTTGTGCACTCTACCTTCAGAGCGTTCTATTTGGCTGCCGCCATTGTTATTTAAGTGATAAATTATCCAACGAAAGTAAACAACGAAAGCATAACTCTCTGTACCAGTGCACCATCATCATTCTCAAACAGGTATTTAAACAAAACCTCAAGTCACAACCATATCTGAGGCCCAGGAGATTTTGTAGCTCGGGCTCCTGGACCATTGCTGAACATCCAGCTGTTAGAATCATAGTTGTCCACCGAGTCCCTTGGTTGCTGATCCAGATCAGATCCTTGGTGGTCAAGACATGGATGCTGCTTTGGCTTGAATTCTTAATGCGATTCTGTGCGTATCTTAGCCCGGTTCAGACGCGACAAAGTGGTTTTAGAACATGGCAGAGAAAGTTGCAGCAGTGTGAACTGGCTAGTTGCAGACTGTCTGAAGCCGTTGCCTGGTGTCTCAAGAGATTTACCGTCAAATTACACAGTGAGGCTTTAGAACATATTGAGGGTATTTGCGTATCTACACTGCAATTTAAACATGCCGATCACAACACTGACAACTCAGTGACTTGTTTGCGGCGTAAAATAGTAAGCGACGGAACTGTCATGTTGGGTGACGTGATCTTTGGCTGCGAGCCATCCTCGGACACGGCACCCGGGTGCTGGTTCTTAATGTGGTACAGGATATTGCTAGTACTAATACTAAACTGAAGAGTAGCACCACACAATTTACATTTGACTTTGTTGCCTTTCTGGAGGAAATGGCCCCACACCGAGCTTTGTTTAGCGCGCTTCATTTTTTACCTCAGACTGCTATCTAGCAAAGCCATGTATATGCAACGTGTATATGCAAATTAACCTATAGACCAACATGCGTAACCGGTCAAAAATATTCTCGGCGGTTAGCCGATTAACAGTTAACAGTTGACATCCCTAGTGTGAAGTGTGGTATTTGCCGCTATTTCCTTGGTCAGTCTGCAAACCTATCGTGCTATACTTGTGCCCCTGACAATGGCATAGCTTTGGTTCCAGCTTTGGTAGAACATGTAGTGCTGCAGCTTGTGCACCACATGTGCAAGCTGCACATATTTTGTAGGAATTTTTAGGCAAATCGTTTTTTTGGTATGCTACTAGAGAATCAGATGATCCTGAAAGCCATTTACCGACCACTACAGCCTACAGGTGTGCCTTCATACCAATTACTTTTACCTTTGTATTGCTTTATATTTTATTCACACACCAGCATTATTCCACAACCATCATCTCTTTACAATAACTAATTAACTAATTAAATTAATTTAGTTTTTGTACTTTACCGATTACGTTTGAGAAACCATCAGTATTTCACTATATTGAAATGCAGGGTAATATAATAAAAGTTTAACTTGTCAGTTTACACTTGTCTTTCTAAATGCATAATTATAGTAACTGTAAGTAACTATAAGTGGACTGGGACTGAAACACGTCCGGGGGTCGAATGGTCCTCCACCAACAGTTCTTAACTAATGTATCAGAACGTTTGAACCCGGAAGACGACGGTGTACTTTTGACCAGTAACATTCTGTAAAACTGACAGACAATTGAATGTTCAAGTTTTCACAGGGGACACCCCATCCCCCCACCCTTTAATTACTTTTGGATCGCTTCGCGGCAGGGCACAAAGCTATTCAAAGCAAAGGAAATTATGTGTAATTCAACTTATATTTATTTTTACACGGTGGCATCGCCACTGAATAGGAAAGACAAGTGCTAACTGACAAATAATGACATATATTTTGTTTTCATAAAAAGTAACGGCTGATGGAAACACAAGACTCGCTAGAGCGCGCTACTGTGTACACCAACAGGACGGTTAGGAGCAAACGAGATGGGCCGAGAAGAATTTCAGAGGTTGTTGGTCAGCTATTGCAGATCAAATAATTGAAGAAAATAAATTGCAGATTTGGCAGACCTGTCGTATTGCTTTGGAAGACGACAGAGATGACTTTGTTAATTTTAACACTATGTCTCTATAAATACATTTTCAGCTTGACTGCGATTTTTGGTAGACAGAATTCACTGGTTTCTTGACATTGGTAAGGACACTGCCCATGGCTCATGAATGTAAATTCCTGTTCACACAAGGGAATTTTGAATTGCATAAAAGAGAGAAATGGTGGCACTTTAGAGCTCTGCACGCACGACCACCATAAATTAGGCTTTACTGCAATAACAGATTTTCTTCAACACTGGAGTCTTGAATAAGACAGTCTCATGGTGAAGGTATTTGGTGATGGTGGATCTGTACCATGACTGTTTGATAATATGGGAGACTCATCATCTGAGCTGCCATCGTGTCTGCGTTTCTTGGTGCCCAGAAGGGCCGTGGTGGGGGCCTCACCCCTTCTTTTCATTGTGGCTGAAACAAAGGAAAAAAAGGGGCCGTTGGATAAGAGCTATTGGAACCTTTTCATGATTGACTGAATGAGCAATTAACACATTGTAGAAAAACGCCAGGGTACAAGATAAGGCACACGATGCCATTATTAATAAGAACATTGGAAGTAAATGACATCATGCAACAGTAAAGTGCATAAACCCATCACATAACAAATACTAGCAGGCTTTGCTTTCCTGTGACGTGGAGCAGGTTGAAGACACTAAAAGGCCTTTGAGAACATTATGACTGCAGTGGTTTCGAAATCATGAGTATGCCATTGCAAAGGTTCTGCAAAATTACTTGTAAATGCCATCGAATAATGGCCCAAACGTATCGTTTAATTTAGCTTAAAAACAGGGGCTATGTTGAGATAGAGCCACAACCACTTTGGCATTGTAATATATACCAAATGAAAATAGAGATATGACCACTAATGTCATGCATTTCTGCCCTTGAAAATTTTGAAATTGAGGGATATTAAAGAGTGTCTCTATTAAACATGCACATTAAGAATATAGCGTTCATAACACATAGGCAGATATTCGTTTTATTTCGACGTTACCTCCTGGTTACGAAGGAGTTATCAATAGCCAGCCACTGAAGTTAGGTTGAGTTGGCCCATACCAAAATGTAGGCTATATTTTGTGGAGCAGCACGAACAGAGACTTGTCAGTAACAATTAGGCTGTGTAACTTTTCTCAACTAGCTAAAAGAAACGAAACTGATCAGAAACTACGTAGCCTGCGAAGAGTGCTATTAGCTAGCCAGCTATATTTACCAGCTTGGTTCACAGACTACTTCTTACGAGAACAAGCACATACAATCCTTCCATAAAAATTGGCTTTAAAATTGCACAGTTTTATGCCGCATTTTATTTTTAGACGCAAAAGTTGGCGAATACGTGATTTATTATTGATGTCAACATTCGCCCGCGTTGTAGTTCAGAATTTGTTTGGGTCCTTTAATGTCACTGACACGCGTAAGTGACGTATGTAAAGAGGTGTCCGAACAAATGCCTGTTTTTCTGTTTTATTAAGTTAGGTTTGAACCATTGCGACACAGAAATAGAGACGATCAATATCTATTCACGTTTGAATCAAGTTATTAGTTGAACCGTTAAAGCCCCTATTTATTAAAATAGAGTAGGCTTCAGCCAATATAAATACTTACTCAAACTACGTACATCCCTTATAGGCTCGAATATGAGCAGGTGCGAATATAGTATGGGACATTTTAGATGTTGAGATGGATATTTTTTCCCCTTATGCTCCTGTGATCCTGACCAAGATTAACCACCTGAAGATCATTGATGAAAATGATGGACTGGTGATGAAAAGTAAATCTAATATTTTGTGGTATCGTTGTTACGGGCTCGGTATGACTCGGAGAGTGGTAAATGTTCAACACGTGGTTTATTCAGAGACACAAGGTAAACGAGCTTGCGCTCTGGAGGTGGTTCATGAAGCATCTCTCGAACACAGGCAAGAATTCAGTTTATATTGGAAATGGGCGGAATGGTAAATAAGCCACGCCTACAGGTTCTAATTACCCAGGTAACCCTTCGGTCTGTCTTGGCTTAGGCGGAAATGGCAAAGAGGCCATGTTTGTAGTGTGACTTATCTCAAACCCATAAAGCTGTATATGGTGTTGTGTTGACCACTCTATGTGTAGAAGAAGCTATTCAGGACCGGTGTTAGCCCTACAAATGTGTCATCCAATGAGGTACTGATGTTAGCTTGAAACATGTGGTCTAGATAAAGCATAGACTAAATTAATTTACATCAGTTACCGAACTACCAATGTGTAAATATTTGCTCAACTTGTCAAATACTTTATATCCTTATACAGTGAAAATCGATTTGTGGAAGGAAATTGCGAGGATTCTGGGCGGAGCATCCCGTTGAAAGGACATAATATTTGCGAAAGAAAACTTTGAAGAAAGCAAGATCAGTTTGCAAAAATTTGGTCATAGGAATTCATTGGCAATTCTTGAACACAGCTGAAAGCTTCCAGGAGTCACCAGGAAGGAACTACTAAACGTGTTGCTTTGTAACCGGTCCCCAGATGAGTGACCTTTCGCTTTATTTAGCCATAGCTTTGTGACAACCGCTGCACCTTGCAGCGGTTTATTAATGAGCCAGGCCTTGTGCTGAGCAGACCTTGACCTGCCTCTGAGCTCTGAGGAGACCGTTAGCCACAAGGTCCTTCAGAATGTCTGGCCACGGCCGTCACCTGGATGATATTTATCTGCTGACAGACAGTGAGAGAGAGAGAGAGTGTGTGTGTGTGTGTCAGAGAGTGGTAGAGCGTGAATCTGTGCTTGAATGAGAGAGAGAGAGAGAGAGAGATAAATAGAGAGAGAGAGAGAGGGGGCGGGGGG
>OOFG01102239.1:0-10846 GCA_900323295.1 Molva molva | reverse complement strand
GCAGGGAGACCACACACACACACACACACACACACACAATTGGGAATAGTTGCTAGGCATCTGCAAGTCTGAACAGCAACACCATCTAACGGTTTTGTTGTGCCAGACTATTGAGGCTAGCGATTCATTGACTTCGCGTATACTTGTTAAACACACCTCACTAAGCAACTGCCAAATTGAGGAATAGGCATTTCAACTTGTTCTCCATAAACATGTTGAAGAAGGGACAAGATGATTTTGGACCTGAGGCGATCTGGGTCTCCTGCTACCCCCCTCCATCCAGGGAGTGGATGAGGACATTGTTCAGGTCTACAAGGACCTGGGGGTCCACTTAGACAACCAGATTGACTGGGCAGTGACCTCCAACACACTAGAGGCAGGGCCACAGCAGCCTCTACTTCCCCAGGAAGCTCCGGCCCCTCAGCGTCCCATGAGCTGGGGCGGCCTGCACCCTCTTCTACGCTACAGACTCCAACACACTAAACAGACTGATCAGGAGGCCGGTTCTGTTCTGGGGGTGGAACCGCACCCTCTTGTAGGCGTCACAGAGACGCAAACTCCTCCCTAGCCTGGTGAGTGACTCCCAGCCGCTCAGAGGAGTGCTGTCTGAACAGAGGAGTACGTTTGGTTAAGGACTCTCTAGCCTGGTCAGTGACTCCCAGCCGCTCAGAGGAGTGCTGTCTGAACAGAGGAGTACGTTTGGTTAAGGACTCTCTAGCCTGGTCAGTGACTCCCAGCCACTCAGAGGAGTACGATGAGCAGTTCCACGGAGCACCACAGGAAGTCCTTCATTCCTGTGGCCCTCAAACTCTTTTACTCCTCTCACTACCGGAAGTGAGTAAGTCCCTCTGCACCGTCAATTTCACACCATCACTTTGAACCCAATTTACTATTCATATCCAGATGACCTGTGCAATATGCCTGCAATATACCTGGGACACTTTACTTTGCTTCAGTTACATATATACTTTTATTTAATATACACAAGCACAATTTTGTAACATTCTGCTGTTTTTTAGATACATATATTATGTATAATTAGAATATTTATATTTAATGCCGTACTTTGTGTTTATATTGCTAGTTGTGTTTATTATATATTCTATTTACTTTGATGACTCTGGCCTGAGCTGAGCAACTGTAACAAACGATTTCCTCCGGAATCAATAAAGTCCTCTGTAGCTGTATCGGTAATCTCTACGCACTTCATCTCAACGTTTCTTCATTCTCCCACATTCGTTCCCCTTTTACTCACCCTTGAAAGCGAATATGTGGTCCATGACGTTAGTTGTTTCCAGGAGGACTCTGGAGTGGAGTGGGTGGAGCATGTAGGACCGTCGATCAGGGGCCTCCTGGCCCTTCAAAGGAAGATTCTGCAACAATAATCCATTGTCAGGTCGTTCCCATAGTGTATAAAATAGGTCACAAAGTTCACTGTATCTGAAAAAAACAGACTAATTCTATTTTGAAAAGGGACGTAAAGATGCCTGCATCAAGAACAACCTCCTAAAATGTCACCATTTTCTGCACCGCTTTGATCCCAATCGTAGCATTTCTTTGTGGTGTGTGTGGTTGATGGCTGGTTTAAGCAGCCATCAACCAAACACACACTGTACACACACCAACACACAACTGTTATTATCACTACCAAGTGTGTTTTGATGACTTTAGCCTCGTCATTAGAGCGTTACTGTACGGAATTAAAGCCTGACTTTGACCATTTCAAAAGAGAACTCACAGAATGGTTGCTCTCCGGAGGCATCAGACCCCAGAACATGAAGACAGAGAGCGAGTTCAGGGTGTTGACCGAGGCTGGTGTGGGCGAGTTAGGGCTGGCCAACATGTTCACTTGCCACAAAACCCCTCCGGACGCGCCATTCAGGATCACCAGCTGAAGATACAAAGAGAGAGTAAGGCGTTGGTTTGGGACAGTAGGGTGTAGATTGGTTTAGGATCACAGGGTTAGGGTTACAACAACACTTACCTTCTTCGTGTTGTTACTAACGTCCTCCTCGAGGACGACGTCCAGGACGCTATCTTTGTCGAAATGGCCGAAGGAAGGCTCCCTGGTTGGAAAGGAAAGACACCAGTTAAGAACCCATTACAAAACTGTCATGATCAAGCATCACATCCCAACGACCATGCGGGGTACGTACCTGTAGATCTTGGTGGTGTTGAAGCTCCAGAGTCGTTGCAAGTCGTCTCCGTCCATCAGCACCACTTCCTCCCCAGCCACCAGCAGCAGCTTGGACGGCTCTTCAGGTTTACCGGTCCTCAGAACGTACTTCACAGAGCTCGACCTACGGAGCACGGAAGCAAAGATACATCGATTTACCGCTGCCAGGGAGTCACCTGGGAGGCGGTTACAACCCAAGCTACTTGGAGCAAATTCAGATGCATTGGATTCAGGAGCGGGTAGCAGTTAAGGCCTCTTGCTAAAGAAGCCTACAGATGAATGCCATGACCCACCCAGCGCTGGCGCCACCGCGGGTGCAGAGACCCTCTCAGATCCACGTTCAACTGATCTTTCGGCGACCCTCGGCGCAAACCAATCACATTCCAATCCGATATTGTCTCCGATAATAATAATAATACACAGTTTTATCGTTGAATAATTCATAAATATGCCGCTAATGCCGGACACCTTACAAGAAGAAACAATAGTTCGCGTATCTGACCTAATTAACTTGATTGTGTCAGGTGCGCTCTACCTGGCTGCGACAGCACCCACCCAGCCTGGCGCCTACACAGGCCGTCGCCACAGACACAACCCACAGCCCATGCTTATCACGGACATTGGAGATCGAACCCAGAACCTTGGGGGTCAAACACCCTAGCCCCTAAACTATCCTGCCTCCACTCCCAGAAGCCCCCAGGAGAACAGAGCGTAGATCTGAATTCTGTAGTCTAATCTTTTTTTTTAAATTGAGATATAAATAGTGTCTTCTTACGTGTAGAGGGGTACGAGGTCAAAGGTCCCGTTGGCTTTGCTCTCCCAGAGTTTATCCTTTTTAAGCCCTGCCTCCATGCCTGCTTTAGCCTGAGCAGCCACCTTCGACAGGGCCAGTCCATACAAGCCAGTATCTGAGAACAAACATAGTATTGAAATATTGAAATCAATGGTTCAATGTAATGTTTCAGTGGCTATAGAGTATCCATGTGGTGAATGGACACCCACCTTTCTGAAACAGAACGTAGTGAGAACCCTGAGTGGTGATGTGGAACAGGTGTGGGCCGGTCTTGCTCGAGTCAACAGTCACCTCAGCCCCAAGCTGTTCTCCGGTCTTCCCAGAGAGGATTCTCATTTGAGTCTCCAGACACAAGATTGGAAATATTAATCACAAACGGGATCAAATCAATCATCTCCAATACATGTCAATAAAAAAAGAGAACATAGCCACAAAGTGTTCCAGTTTAAGTTAAGAGACCCAAGATAGATAGATCTAGATCAAACCTATATCTAGATCTAGAGATAGATAGATAGATAGATAGATAGATAGATAGATATAGAGAGTAGAGTCAATTGAAATAGATGGGTTAGGGGAAGCGAACTGTTTCACATGCTGATGTGAAATGATACATTTATTTCACAGACTTAAGACTGAGAACCAAGGATATTGTGTTTTTCTACATTATCACCCATCGTCTACCACCTACATCAAAACAAATATGTTGTGGTTTTACAGGTATGATGAATCCCCCCGACTGGAAACATAACTTGAAAACTTTATTCTAAACGTGTTAACGCGCTTGGGTTTAAAACAGCTAGGCCACAGCACTAAATATTAGAAATAAATCTTATGAGAAACTTGCTTCTTTAAAAAATAAATATAAATATATATAGTTGTTTAATATGGGTCAGGATAGCTCAGGGGCCAGGGACTCTCTGACGAAAGGTTCCAGGTTTGATCCCCATACCTGTAGACATCCTGCAGCAGGGTGCCTAGACGCGTATGAACACGTATCTGAAGTCACGACAAGTTGCTTTGGACTCAAACATACGCTTAATGTCTAAATAGTAAATAAAACCACAGCATCCAACCGTTGGTTTACCTGCATGGCACCGGGGCAGACCAGAGCCACCTCTCCCACTCCGTCTCCATCCAGGTCTGGGAGACCGAGGACAGGCAGGGTGCTGATGGGTCCTGGGGGGTGGGGCCGCTGCCACACCACGGTGCCTGTACCACAACACGGCACGGTAACACAGAAATAAAGCCGGGGTTGTTTCAACGGGAAAGAGGGCCAAAGAGCGCTGGTGGGGAAACACATTAACGACATGCAGCAGGCACAAGGACGTATGAAAACTGGTTTTGGGTGTACCCCACAGAGCACGTTATGTAGATTCAGCTATGGTTGCGACAGACTGCTGCCGTTCAAATCTATCTTGGGAAATATTATATGAAATCTTGTCCGTTTTTAAGTAAATAATCCTGTAAATAAACAATGGAAAGTTAAAATAATTTGTCTGTTCATAATTTGGAAAATATATTCAAACCCACAGGATTTCTTTTGATTAAGGTTAATTGCCTGAAGAATAAACACAGATTCTTCAACAAGCTACTGCTTGGATTTCCTTGGTTTTGCATTCTCTCTACGTTGGGGCAAAATGCAGTTTCACTGCTAAACATGCCTCAGGCGCCCTGATCTTGTGCAACCCTCAATAGAGATAGGTGGAGAGATATTCATCTTCTATTAGGTCTCCTGGGACCAGGCAGGCCAAATATTCTAGGACCCCCAACCCCTACCTAGTCCTAATGCCATGTATCTTTCTCTAAATTCTCCACAAGTCACTTTGGATAAAAGTTGTAAATTGTACTGAATAGATTTCCTTTTATGGTGACGTATAAAAGACAGGAAATGAGGTGGAGAACACAAGATGATTGCATTGTAAGATACACGAGAGGAAACGCGTCAGGGAGCCAGAGATCGGCCAGGGGCCAGAGATCCGGCCAGGGGCCAGCGGCTCACCGGTGTACTTGTCGAGGGCTGTGAGCTGGTCCGAGTGGAACAGGAGACAGTCCCAGCCTGCGTACTTCTTCTCCCCGCCGAGACCACACTGAGCCCAGTGGAACTCCGGGGCCAGGGGCCGCTGCCACAGGGTCTCACCGTCCGTCCCCGCCACGGCCATCGCCAAGACACACGGGCTTGGAAGTCCTGCGCACATAGCGGGCCTTGAAGCTCTCATGAGTACTAACGGGGTACAGCATGTGATTTGGGTCACTGCTCCAACTAGCTCTATTACAGCTATATAACGAGGGCTGTATTGCAGGGGTAGGTTAGTGGCTAATGCTGTTAGACTCCAAGCTGAGACGATGGGTCGGATCATAATGTCAGCAGCCTACCTGTAGGCACAATAGATCAAGAATCCTAACGCCAAACCAGCTCCTTAATGACATGTATTTCCATTAACTGTTAGTGGCTTTGGATAAAAGCACCTTCCAAATGCCATAACAAAGACTATATTAAAGCAAGCAGATGAACATGGCCGCACCTTCACCCGCACACGTGTTGTTCTGGGTGCCTTCCGTGTCCTTGAGCACAAACACCACATCCATCACTTTGTCTTTGTTTGCATCTTCGATGGCAAGGAAATCATATGTGGCTGTGAACAGGAGGGTGGACAGAACGGCAAAGGGTTAAAGTTCACCCACAAGAATCCCAGAGACAATGCAGTCACATAACAGGTACAGTGGAACAGTGTGGTCTCGACCAATAGGGTCCGGCTGTCCTCACCGGCCTGGGAGAAGGTCCTATTCCAGGTGGCGAGGTACTGTGGTCGGACGGGACAGGGGATGACGAAGGAGAAGGCGAAGACAATGGTGAGGCACAGGAATAGGGAGAAGAAGAAGATGGCGGTTCGCCAGTGGGAGAGCTTGGCAAAGGTCAAGCCTTCCCTGCAGCTCTTCTTCAAGTCCACCTGAGAGGGCGTTAGTCCCCCCTCCACCTTGTCGTCTCCACTCTTCAGTGGCTCCACTTCTGTGGAATTCTGTGTGGCTGTGGAGTTCTCCATGACGTCTTCACAGCATTACAACCTGACTGTTCGGAAAGACACAGACCATATGATAACAGCCCTCACAAAGTTCTCCTACCATCTTTTTTAATAACAGAAAAGTTGTCTACTGTGTATCCATATTGTAGGCAACAATACAATATATTTTGTGTGTTTTTCCCAATATGAAATACACATTGTCATCGAAGTTTGAAAGCCCTGGCAGTGACTGACGCCCAGTTATTACTGCTTCACTAGCCTTTGTGGATTTTAAACCTATTCAGATGAGCTAGCACTGACTCCAGAGATTTCCCAGCGAAACAACAAAAAGGCATGACAGAATCATGCCATTTGCAAAACCTATTATGTGCATTCTACGCAGTTCCATATGGCGCGATTCTATTCGTTTTGTATCAGTGATTGTACAGTATATCGAAAGCATTACTTAATTTCAAATGTACATTATCTTTTGCCCAATTAGGCCTACTTACAGCCTAGGCTATAATGTCAAAGCTGTAAACTTGGCTGTCAAATGTTTGAGTTAGTTTACTTACTATCTGTAGCGGTGACAAGTACGGCAGACGCAAAACTTATATCAGAACAGAATCTATGATAAAACGACAAATAGTGACTTTAGAAGAAACATGTGGATATTCTTACTTTATTCTTCCCTGCCTTCTTTGGTAGCTAGCTGCTAAAACTAGCTTTCAAATGTGTCGGCCCTGCCCTGCACTGCAACTGTCAGCCAGGGCGACATAAACAAATCACATAGAACCCCATCTGCTTTTGTGATTGGTTCGCCCACTGGCTCTTGGTTGTGATTGGCGTGTTTATACCGGACATTTCGTAATTTCCATAGACTGAAAACCGGAAGCTGGCGGGCGGTTCATGGAAGAGAAGCTCGAAGCGGCGTCTCTAGGAAGAGTGAATATAGTTAAAATATATAATATAAACCCAGGGATATTGTGGTACATCGTTCGGAATTTATAGGGATACGCTGAAGAAGAAACACACCGAGATGTCTGCACAAGCTCAAATGAGAGCTTTGCTCGACCAACTCATGGGAACAGCGAGGGATGGTGAGTTGAAGCAGGATGCTAGCCGAGCTAGCTACTTAGCAAAGATGGAGCCATTGTAAAGGCTCGCTTGTGTTGTCGTGGGATGAACCAAAGATTGCATGAATGGATGGACTGCAGGCGGCTGTGTACAATTATGTAGGTCCAGCTAGCTGCTGTCTCGACCACCAAATTAATGTTTGTATCCATTACGGTTTGCATTGTGATTCGTCAGCTGTTTATTTTTGCTCGTTTTGGCAATCGTGTTACGGTGTTTCTCATCAAGATGTATGGCTGTAGACCACTTACTATAACCATACGGGAAACGGTTCTGAAACCACTCACTGTAACCATATGGGAAACGGTTCTGAAACCTCTTACTATAACCATATGGGAAACGGTTCTGAAACCTCTTACTATAACCATATGGGAAACGGTTCTGAAACAACCTACTATAACCATATGGGAAACGGTTCTGAAACCACTTACTATAACCATATGGGAAACGGTTCTGAAACTTCAGAGTCTTGAATCTTGGGGAAATAGATTTTAGTTCAAGAGAATTGGGGAACAAAACGCATATTCAAAATATTTGTAATCTCAGAAAAAATGTGTTGTATTACGCTAGCCACAAATATAGATGTGTATATATATAGCTAGATAGGCAACATAGCAGTAACCCTGCTATGTAGGTACAAACAAAGGAATGGTCAATATTGTTAATAGAGTTGAAACTGACTGTAAAGTTATTTGTACCCTTGTATGTTCTTCGTCGAACCCGTTTTAAAACGTCTACTGACTTTGTTTTGTGGATACAAACATTAAATAATAAAGCAGTATGGTGTCTTCTCAACATACGATGGCGACCTATTTACAACCGAACCAACTTTGCACAGAAGAAGTTCATCCTTTCTTTCAGTTGAATGGGTGGAAATACGCTAACATCTGGCTCATTTCAATCTTTTTAGAATAGGCTCCTCATAGAGTGTGAGTGACGGTGTGTTTGTGGGCGAGTGTGTTGAGATATTAAATTCATCCCATACATATGTTGCATACAAACTGAACAATTCTGGCCCCTTTATTTTATTCATAAAGGTTCAGTGTATCTTTGCCAGCCTACATCAATCTGCAAAGGAGTTGCAGAAAGCCTCATGTTCATCGAGCCGTGAGTCACACATGATTTTTAAAGCTGTTATGATGAATATCCAAACCATTTATTTGCCTTCCGGACGTTGTTGTAGCTTTTTTTTTTTTATCACACAAAATGGCTAAATCTCCAGTGGCACTAGATTTACAGTTTGGAGCTTTAATTTAAAGACGTCTGGTCGCGATCAATCATTGGAGCAGTTCTCAATGCTCCAACATACGTCTGTTTTCACAGGACGATATTAGACACAAAACACTTTGCACAGATCCTTTGCAATCTGACTTTTGTGTATGACTCCTAACTTCTTACTACAGGTATGGGCAAGAACACTGTTCCCATTTATACTTTTCAACAGCGGGTTTAAAATTCTGCAGCTGAGGTCTTGAAGATGCAGAGGGGTACAGTATATGGTGCAGATCGCAGTGTGTATGAACTAACTTTTTCCTTCGTTTTCACTTTTTTTTTTGATTCTGTATTTTGGAATTTCTTTTCAATGTCCCACATCTATTAAGGACTTGGCTGGAGCATATTTCTGGAATGTTAACCTTTTATTATGCCGTAATTCCAAAAACAAGCTCTCCTTTTGTAGTAGTAACAGCTGGGAACACTGACATCCAGCAAGAACATTCCAGCAGCTAGCTCTTTCCCAATCTGTTCACGCCAATCAACCTAAACGGCACCTTTTTAGTTGCCAGTCACTAGTTTAGCTGCTGTAGTTCACATGAGGGGCCTGAGTCCTCAGTCACTAGTTTAGCTTTACTGCTATTGCTAGCTGCTATAGTTCAGTCACATGAGGGGCCTGAGTCCTCAGTCACTAGTTTAGCTTGACTGCTATTGCTAGCTGCTATAGTTCAGTCACATGAGGGGCCTGAGTCCTCAGTCACTAGTTTAGCTTGACTGCTAGCTGCTATAGTTCAGTCACATGAGGGGCCTGAGTCCTATATCACGAGCTAAGCTAAACTCAGCTGAGTCTCATTCATTCAAATGTATTATTAATGAGGCATTGGGTAAGGTAAGCTACGACACTGGAAGGCCGTCTGATTTCTTTTTCTGTTGAGACAGATGTAGCTGATATCCCCTCACAGTTGCGTGTCCTGGTCAGCTGCTGTCACCGCATATGTTAACTTCTAGTGTACATTGTCATCCACTTTGGATGGACCCTAACCCTGAAGTTCAGCCGTAGGGACAATGTTATGCCTCTGGCGGCATTGGAAACAGACAGCGAACTGGAAGCCAGTAACACAGTAGATGAGCAGGGTTCTGGATGCCTCGCAGCAGGTAGCAGGTATGCGAGGTCGCGCTCATTGGCTGTTCTTGGACTGTTACAGGCGACGAGACGAGGCAGCGGGTCAAGTTCACGGACGAGCGAGTCTGCAAAAGCCACCTGTTGAACTGCTGCCCACATGACATCCTGTCGGGAACGGTGAGCAGCTCCTCATCGCTCATCACATTGGTGTTATTGTTCGATTCCTGTTTAATAGAGTTTGCGTGGATGGATGAGTGCATATGTAAAGTAGATGGATGGAAAGAGTTAGCGAAGCATGTTCTGTCACAACGTCTGCTTATGGTGTCATTTGTGAGGTGCAGGTGTGTATATAAATGTATAGTATAACAGTAATCCACGATTTAATTGTAGCTTTCTGGGTTTTTGCCCCCCTGCCACTTAGGAGTTGTTTGTTTATTGCCCATGGCAACATCCCCAATAACAAAGTGTTTTTCCTGTGGTCCAGCGCATGGACCTGGGGGAATGCTCCAAGATCCCCAATAACAAAGTGTTTTTCCTGTGGTCCAACAGCGCATGGACCTGGGAGAATGCTCCAAGATCCACGACCTGGCCCTGCGGGCCGACTATGAGATCGCGTCCAAGGAGCGGGATCTGTTCTTTGAGCTTGATGTGAGTCGTGTTCTTTGAGCTGGATGTGAGTCGTGTTCTTTGAGCTGGATGTGAGTCGTGTTCTTTGAGCTGGATGTGAGTCGTGTTCTTTGAGCTGGATGTGAGTCGTGTTCTTTGAGCTGGATGTGAGTCGTGTTCTTTGAGCTGGATGTGAGTCGTGTTCTTTGAGCTGGATGTGAGTCGTGTTCTTTGAGCTGGATGTGAGTCGTGCTTTCTCTTTTTGGGGCGTCTAATGTTTGGACCGTCGACAGAATGAGACGGTTAGGGTTAGCTATTATTATTAGTTAGTTAGTATTAGTATTAAGCTAGTTATCTAGGGTTAGGGTTAGCTATTATTATTAGTTAGTTAGTATTAGTATTAAGCTAGTTATCTAGGGTTAGGGTTAGCTATTATTATTATTAGTTAGTTAGTATTAGTATTAAGCTAGTTATCTAGGGTTAGGGTTAGCTATTATTATTAGTTAGTTAGTATTAGTATTAAGCTAGTTATCTAGGGTTAGCTATTATTATTAGTTAGTTAGTATTAGTATTAAGCTAGTTATCTAGGGTTAGGGTTAGCTATTATTATTAGTTAGTTAGTATTAGTATTAAGCTAGTTATCTAGGGTTAGGGTTAGCTATTATTATTATTAGTTAGTTAGTATTAGTATTAAGCTAGTTATCTAGGGTTAGGGTTAGCTATTATTATTAGTTAGTTAGTATTAGTATTAAGCTAGTTATCTAGGGTTAGGGTTAGCTATTATTATTAGTTAGTTAGTATTA
>OOFG01102222.1:0-12839 GCA_900323295.1 Molva molva | reverse complement strand
ACATTGTAGGTGGGCCTATGTTCAGTTTAATGATCTGTTTTGGCGATCCATTCCATGTAGATACAAATAGCCCCCTACATGTTTGAACCATGATCATTTCACAAAGTTTTAACAGGTCGTTTGCACAACTATAGTTTGGTTGATTTGGTCTGAATCATTTGCAATGTTGCACTTCCTAATGCAATAGGTTGGGTTAGCTCAGTACATCACTGTATAATGCCCCTTGTCTGATTAGGGCACCATAATCCCTACCCTCTTGCCTCCTGCTTTTGGGTCCTGGTAGATATTAGATATTGCCTGATAGACGTCCAGTTGGAGTAGTTATAAAGGGCCTATCATTTGTCTGCTCTGTGTGTGTGTCTGTGTGTGAGAGAGAGAGATACATCTTTATAGTATTTCATATTCAACTTCCTACCTCCTTTTTTTATATATATTTTGATACTTTCCAAGTCAACATTGTTATTTCTTCCCCTTTCATTTTTAAACTGCTTTGGCAATGTAACAGTTTATTTCCCATCCCATTAAAGCACTTTTTAATTGAATTTGACTGAGAGGGATGGAGAGATAAAGGTGAAAGATAAAAAGATACAGAGGCTGACACTAAGAGTGAGTTTGGCATTAGAGCATGAGACTATCCTAATCTCCTAATGAGGAGCTTATTATATGATTATGATCATTATCAGTTTGACACAGTTTCATGTCAAACATTTAACCCAAAATAAAACCCTGGAAAATAATTCAATCTGGTGGTAGATTTCTATGGCTCAAAGATTGTGTTAGATACATAAGTGCGATAATGATTTGCACTAGTTTCAAGTTAGTAATGATTCAACTTGAGACTTCCTCTTTCATTCCTAATTTGTTTGAGTTTGATAATGAAAAAGTAAAAAGTTCACTAATCGTCAGATGGGGGCCAATAGACCACCAGGACGCCTGTTTCAACGTTTGCCTGTATTGTAACACATCCTAAACGTGTAGAGGCAGAAGAGATGAAGAAGAAATGGTTACATGTGTAAACTGTATATTTATGAACAGTTATGAACCTACCAAATGCAGAAACTTGTTTCAAACTTTGTTTCTTTCTCTACTATGTTGAGAGTTTTAGGAAAGAGGGGGGCGTGTTATCCCCATGGTTACGACCCACGCCAACTTTATGATACTTTTTAGTACCGTCGTTGTGTAACTTATCAGCGTTATAATAAGCGATGTTGTATATGAAATGCGCCACACACGGTAGCGTTATACTATAGGTGTCCGGGAAGCCTAACCCTCACTCGGACGCGGACATTAAATAAATCGCTGCTCAGACGGAGCTTCACCATCCACACACACTGTGGCGTTATACAATAAGTGTTCGAAAAGCTCAACTTTCTCGCAGACACCGCAGTCAACCACTGCCCAGACAGAGCTCCACACGTCCACACAAACCACGCCACCGGTGCCCCTTGGTCGTGACGTCAGACGTCACGAAAAGTACACCACCTGCGTTCGCAGCAGAGTGAAACGTTCAAATAGTTTTTTGGGGAGAATGGCAAAAGATAGGATTCTACCCCTTTTTTCTCTAAATTGGGGACTTCAGTAACAGTGATAAAATGGCATAGATTACTATGTTGACAATGATATAAGACAAATTACCACCTTTCAGGCTGAACCCGGCGATGGACATTATTATGTTTTTTTTAATAATTATGACATTATTATGTTTTTTTCTTTCAATAATATAACCTTGTAATCCTCAGTACGATTGGCGGCCCTCGTCTCGGTTAGAAACGTGCAGAGCGCAATTGAATCTGACCAAGGCCGTATGCAGACACCGTCGTAGCGAAGGCACGCTGTAGCAGTGGGAATTTAAGCCCTCCAAGATTTTCGGTCATTTTGGACGTGAGCTAAATAATGCAGGCCAAGTCAATTGCCTTTCAATTGGTGTTCAATGGTCTTAGTAGATAAATAAGGGCCAAGGTGCAATCATTTTTGTGGGCACCCGGCACAACCACCCAATTCAAATATATAGTCAAATTAAATTTGAACCATTAGCCAACATAAAATGAGTGTGGGTTAATTTAATATAACAAATTCAGTCGATTCACGTTAAACAGAAAAATATTAGCCCGATATCATACAATAACATAAAAATATTTTTGATACAATTTTTAGGTAGGTAGGTAACGTTAGGTAACCTTTATGATATGCCTATGGAAGATTACCTTGCAAATGCATGCAATGGTTATCCATTGATGGAAAGCTTTTCTCAATGAAGCGCCCTAACTTTACCTGATACAATTAGAATTGTATAGAATCACTATTTAATCTAGTGTAGGCAACATCAAACTGCATGCAGCTGACCCACTCACTGACTCCATCCTGTCCACATTGTTAAAATACTGAGGATGCTGTCTTTGGCCCCCAGGTCAATGATCACTCTGACAACCTTTTTTTTTTTGATGTTCGATGTTTTTGATTTTTTTATGGTTGGGTTTTAGAAGTTTAGAGTTTATGGAACTGGGGAATGGTTGTAAATAGTAATGTTTCTTTACTTAAAAAGTATAAAAATTAATAAATAAATAAATTGGGCGCCCCGAACAGGCCCTAAAAACCTTTGCTGGCAGCCAGCTAAGTAACTCTTAGCCCAAAACTATTTTTTCTTTATCTCATAGTGAATTCAAGCTAAAACAGGGGGTTCACTTACACTTTAATTGACAGTTGATTTAATAAAAACATTAATCCTCTCTAGAACAGTTAGTCTGTTCTTGGTTACTGTAGAAACATGGCAGTGCAACATGCTCAGTGGCAGAGGAACCACTCCCTATGTGTATAAAGGGCTCATTCTTGAGATTATACACTAATTAAATACATACAAACTAGGGCTGCTCGATTATGGCAAAAATCATAATCACGATTATTTTGGTATATATTGAGATCACGATTATTTAACATGATTACTCATTGATTTTTGGAAACATGCATTTATTGAACTTTTTAAAAAAAACTTGTCTTTTTAACAGTGGATTTCCATGAAATTTAAATATAATACAACTGAAAAACAAAACAAAAAAAAATGTAAAAAAAAACAAACAACGGCATTTATTATACAGGGCAGGCAGTGCAACTCTGGTGAAATGGTGACGCAATGGCATCGCGTAACGCTTGTCCAAAGTGTTTACCAGTTTCTTGAATCCCTGGTTGCTAACAGTGTAATTGGGCACATGTCTTTTGCTAGGAAGAATGTGATGGCATCTGTTATTAGGTATTCACAGTGTATCTGTGGATACCTATTGTTATTGTCGCGGTTGGGTATTATTATTATTTTGGATTGGTAATGCCTATATCTCAGATTTGGGGGATATACTGTATACATATCCCCGGTAAACAGGTCTCCAAAAAGTTTTGTACCAAAATTCCCATAGGGGGCGCTATAACTTCCGGTCTTAGTTAAACGCTCGTCATTTTGCATGCTGAACATTTTTGCCATTGGGACCCATGATGTCCGTCAGGATAGATTTAGCTGTACAGTGAAAATTTCGGAAAAACTTCAAAAATCGTTTTCTTCAGAACCACGGCTTCAAAGGACAAACAGTTTGGATAAGCATAATCTATGGGCTTGCCTGATAAAAATACGATTAATTGGTATTTTTTGTGTAAAAAATGGTCGATTTATGGCAAATTCGTTATATGCTGATTAGCGAACATTATTCTATCATGTGTGTGTGTGTGTGTTTGTGTATGTGTGTGTGTTATTATTCGGAATTGGTAACACCTATATCTCCGCGGTGGAGTTGTCAAAAGTTTTCAAATTTGGGGTTTATATACATATCCCCGGTATGCAGGTCTCGAAAAGTTTGGTGCATAAATTCCTATAGGGGGCGCTATAATTCGCGGTCAAAGTTCAAAAGATCGAAACGATCGGCATTTCCGCCCCGATGGATGAAAAATTCTGAAACTTGGTGTACATGCCTTATTTTGCATGCTGAACATTTTTGCCATTGGGACCCATGATGTCCGTCAGGATAGATTTTGCTGTACAGTGAAAATTTCGGAAAAACTTCAAAAATCGTTTTCTTCAGAACCACAGCTTTAAATGAAAAACAGTTTGGATGAGCATGATCTATTGACTTGCCTGATAAAAATAGCTTGAATTGGTATTTATTGTGTAAAAAATGGCTGACTTATGGTAAATTCAATATATGCTTATTAACAAACATTATTCTATCAAGTGTGTGTGTGTGTGCGTGTGTGTTTGTATCTGTGTGTCTGTGTGTCTCTCTCTCTCTGTGTCTGAGTGTGCGTGTTTGCGTGTGTGCGTCTGTGCATGTGTGTGTGTTGCATCTTGGATTACACTCGTATTGTGCATGAACAAGGCGGCCGCTGGGAATACCTTGTGTGACTGCTTGCAGTCCTAGTTATTATTATTTTCATTTACGTACGCCTAGGCACGTGTAAGTGCATTGCTGCCGGTTAAAAACAACAACATATTTGGTCTTTGCAAACGGAAATGATGTACGTGTTTATATGCATAAAAAGCAAGTTGAGATCCAATCAGAAGAGGTCACTGTCACGTCATTTGTGTAAAAAAAAAGAAAAAAAGAAGAGGTTACTGGAGTTCGATGTGGAGACGCATTCGAACGCCAAGTGTGAAATGACGTTCTAGAGCGGTCCACTTGTCATCGGCCCACATGCTAATGCCACATGCTAATGCACATGCTAATGCCAGGTCCGAAGACACATGCTAATGCCAGGTCCGAAGACACATGCTAATGCCAGGTCCGAAGACACATGCTAATGCCAGGTCCGAAGACACATGCTAATGCCAGGTCCAAAGACACATGCTAATGCCAGGTCCGAACAGGGCCGAAGTAATGCGGCTCAGCCATTTCACATTCAGCCGTGAATTGTGCTACGGTTTCAAAGTGAATGGGAGTTGAGGGGACAAAAATGATGTTGGAAGTGATGGAAGAGGAATGGAAGAGGAAGAGGAATCAAAGGAAAACATGTTGGACGACAATTTAAAAACTGCTGCTGTTGTTCAATATATTTGTTTGTGTGTGTGTGTCTGGGTGCATAATAATAACTAGAACAACAATAGGTATCCACAGATACACTGTGAATACCTAATAATATAAGCACTTTCCATAAAAAAACTTCCACTTCAAGCAGAGTCATCATTACTGGGAACTTGCCAAAGTCTTATGCAAGAGGAGACCTGATGTGAACCCAGTTCCTTGACTTACCATTGTTTGATAAACACAGCAAGACAAGAACTGGAAAGCAAGCAAGCAAGATAGCCCTACTGCATGCTCTGATAAGGCAAAGCAGTGTTTTACTTTTGAAGCTACGGTAGGCAATTTATTTTAGAAACATTTTTTGTCATACTTTGTCAAATTCTCTTTACATCCAGAAACCAATGAATAAATCAAATGCTGACAAAAAATGAAAAATCCTGTTTCTGTGGCTCTCGCATGCCTGTAATGAGCCCTTGCTTACTTGTCGTCTACCTACCTACCCATTCATAAAGTCTTTCATAAAGCTAGGCAGACCTATTGCTAAAGCTAGCTAGTCATGTGTTTTGGGGGAGTGGCTTTGGAGGGAGGCAAGACAGTAGGGGTGGGATTTTTTCAGTTGGATACTTTCAAAATCGAATTTACTCTTTGGTTTCTCCAAATTGCCTACCCTAGCTTCAATAAAGTAATTTAGGGCCTTTCATACATCTAATAAGCATCAATACAAGTCATAGGAATAAATCTTATTCCAGAATACGTTAGCTCTTCTTTTTTTGTGTGCTTTTTGATACCAGGTGAAATTTGTCCTGGATTAAAAAGGGATTTGCCGATGTCAGTAAAGTCTTGATCCAATCGGTTCATAGAATCACTTTCCTTGGGCGCCACCATCGATTTTTTTGATTAGGCAGACTGCTGCGCTTCTGGTTCGACACGATCCGCTGATTGGTGCTATCTGGCTTTCAACAGGCAAGAACGTATGAATTATGTGTAGTATCACCATATTATTTATTACTATGGTAGAGCACATCCATCAAATAAGGTCATGTATAGGTATAAATAACATGACTCACCATTGTCCATTTCTGTGTGGGGCTCGCCGAGGCTCATGGGAACTCTGTAGCCGGTGGGGTCCTCTGATTGGAGCAGGTTCACAAGCTCGTCCCTGGAAAGCTCAGGTGGGGGTGGCACTGAGGTGGACTGACAGATGTTGACGAAGATCTTCTGGTTGTCTGGCTGCGACAGGGTCTTCACACACATGCCTCGTGGGAGGGAACAAGGGAGACATCGTTTAAACCTGCGCTATGTAAGGTTTCCTATTAGCAGCCTCTAGCGGCTTATGTTGTAGCTACAGTTGTAGCTAGTTACAGCGGTATTCGCACAGTGGGAGGTTGCAAACGTGGACCACAAAACGATTTATACAGAAAAAGTGTAGATTGAGCCGTGGATGGGCGCGTTTTATTCTTGAGAAACTTTCAGATATGTTTTAATGAAGCTGCAGTACAAAAGTTACATAGTGCAAGTTTAAATCTCCCCTAATTTGAACCACTGATCCAACTTGGAACACGCTCTAGAATGTGATTTGGTCTAAATGATTAGAGATTAAATTGTATTTCTGTATTGTATGGTGTCTCCACATGTGATTCAAATTCTAATGTTCATTCTTATTAATTATGAATAGTATGTATAGTATGTGTACGTCTTCGTTTAAAGGTCTGTGAATATGGGAACATACATACTCTAGACTGCGGTTTGTGTGTGCGTGCGTATTAAACCTGGCTGTGGACGGATCAGTTTGGAGTCCAGTGGATCGCTAGGCATCTTCCCCACCGTCTACCCAGAAACACATACAAGGTAAGCTTTGATTATCACACTGAAACCTTTTTTAAAGGTATAATATGTCATTTCTGCCGCTAGGGGTCTCTTAATCCAAACAATAACAAAAGACGTGGTTTGATGACGTCTGAAGTAACGTGGGATCATGGAAGTTCTCGTCTTCTCCACCATTGTCGGTGAAATCGATCTGACGCGACTCAGGCAGAAATCATGTTCGCAGACGAGTTACTGTATTCAAGTTTTATTCACGTTACGCTTGGTCACATTTATTCATGGTATGTCATTTCATTCTAATGAAATTGCCACAAGTAACATAATGCTTGCTAACTTACCTCTAGATGAGTCGACTACCTAAACAGCTGTAGATAAATGTAGGGGGCAAATTCAATCGTGGGGTAGCCTAGCACTGTTATTGGTGGTCAAAACAATCAAACTAAAAATAACTTAATGTTGACCGTTGTTGTAACTTTATGACGTTACTGTACACTTTACAGTGTTTCCCACAGAATTAGAATCTACTTGGTGGTAGCTGATGGGGGGGTGAAAGTGTTAGTTAGTTCGTTTTTTAGAAAGATATTGGATATTCAATGGATATTCACGCTCTGATTTACAGCGATGTGACGCGGGGAAACTAAAGACTTGATAACCAGTATGAGTCCCGTGTGTCTAGCGGTATATACCTGCCCAGGAGACGGTCTGGCAGCAGCAGTCCTCTCTATAGAGCCATCGTTCGGTCAATATTTCAGCACAATAGGAGAATTACAAAGTACCCTGCCCTAAACAATAGCCTAACTAAAATGCAATTAAAGACGAGAGACGTCTCATGTTTCCAAAGCTTTCTTCTCAACGGGGGAAAGCCAACAAAAATCTTTCCTCCCACACAGGCAGAGTGTGGGAGGTGTGCAGGGAGACACCTGTGTGCAGGGAGAGGAGGGGCTAATCACAGACAGTATGCTGTCTGTGTGGGGGTGAGAGAGAGAGAGCGAATAATGTGTTGCGCGCAGCTCTATAATGAAATAAGATTTAACATATTTAAAAAAAAAAAAAAAGTATGGGAAACAATATCAATTGCAGATGGCGACGTTGTCTCGGAAGGATACAAAAATGTAAATAAAAAATAACCAGCAAAAGTAAAGTCGATGTGTTGGAATCACTGCATTAGCTTGGTAGCTGGCATGAGCCACTTGTCAAAGGAGCACATGTTAGTAGGCTAGATCGATTATTAAATATCCTATCAATAAATCAGGTCTCTACTGGATTACTGTTTTGGGGTTTTTCCCCGGATGTTAGGGTCAAAGGGCATATGACGCCATGGACATGCAACCAAATGTAACGGACCCTTGCCGTGAATAAAACTACAGATTTCTCTGTGTTTGAAATTGTTGGAAACAATTGGGTAATTTATAATGGACAATAATCAATTATGTTATTCAATAATAATCGGATAAATAAGTACACAACTCAACAAAATAAATAACATAGGTCTAGTTGTTTTTAGATATTTGAATGCTGAAATGTTACATATTATACCTTTAAGCACATATATTCGAAATCTAAAATGAGAATAGAAAAATCGAACATAAATTGTGTGTATCCCAACACAGTATCACTTTTGTGTTGATTTAAAATCTATAATAAACATAATAATGCATTGCACATTCCCAGCATCACTCAAGACAGATATCAAGGTGTACATTGGGAAATACATAAGAAAGACAAAGACACCGACCGCCACGATCACTTCCAATACCAATCGTTTAGCATGCAGCAAATAACACAGGCTAGGCCCCTTTACAGACCCACTCGCCTGCCTTCCTCTAGGTAAGGGGAAGTGGCATTACTGCATCTCATGACCACGGACTAATGACCTGAGTCTGTCAAGTTTTGTGAGGCGTGGCTACAAAATGTGATGTGAATACTATTAGGTGAAGCTTATGTCATGTTATGGTAAGTTATGTACCAACTAAGTTAGTTTGGACTGCAGTCATGCTTTTTCTATTATAATTAAATAAAAGTGTCTGATAACCTCTCCTTATCCAGTCTGAACTTTCACTTCAAATAACGTTGCATACTTGTCTTGTCGTCCATGTCTGACGTTAACGGGGAATACAACCAAATCATGCTATGGTATATTTGATCTAACCTGACTTACCTGTAAGAGAAGCTGTTGATAAAGCTCCTCCTGCTGCTGTAGCTCCACTTCCGAGTTCAGCAGGGATGAGTCTGTCGCCATGGCTACAGACAGACCTGGGTCAGTGAATCAACTTAAGAATCTGTACCGAGAATTAGAACGATTAGAATCACGAGATGTAAACCAAGCACACGTGTCAGCTATGCAGACCAGGGGATATGCAGAACAATGTAACGTTAGTCATATTTAACTCGTATATTCAATGGACTAACAAGGCTGTCTCAATTGAGATGTTTTAATCATTGCTATATACATTTTGCTAGCAGACTAGAAGACTTAGTTTAACTTTACAATTATATTACGATTTTCAGTCTAAAACTCTTCCCCTGAGCGTTGGCAAAAACATTTAAAACGGCGTTTGGATTCCTAAAAAGAAATAAGGTACAGGTTCACCTCGACAATACAGTAGTCAGGAGTAATGTGTGGAGCAGTGAGCAGATGCGTTTTGCAACAGCAACTTCCTGTTTACCATGACGTACTTGCAACTGAACGGTTTCAAAGTAAAAGTCGTAGTGGAGTTGCTGGTCTTGCCAAAAAGTGATCGTCCGCCCAAAAGTGATTGCCTACAGTTGCTTTTATGTGGATCATAACGTGACACACTTTATGTCCGTGATAATATAAAAGGTATGTGTTTCTTAAATCTTAGTCTACTAGCACCATTACTACTTGGAACGGACCGGCCCTCGGGAAATTCGGGAAGATTCCCGAACGGCCAATATTACAGTTTTTTTTATTTTTTAATAATTCCCCTCGTATATAATGGTAAGCACGATGCGCCCCCCCGGCTTGGTTAGAAACGTATAATAATAATAATTTTGGATGGGACACGGCAATTGCCTTTCATCGTCATAAGAGGTTGTTAGTTGACAGTGGCGGAAGTAGGTCATTAAGAGCCCCGGTGCCATCATTTTTATTGGCCCCACATACAGCCACCCAATAAAAAAATATATAATATATATGTACAGTGGTGTGAAAAAGTGTTTGCCCCCTTCCTGATTTCTTATTTTTTTGCATGTTTGTCACACTTAAATGTTTCAGATCATCAAACAAATTTAAATATTAGTCAAAGATAACACAAGTAAACACAAAATGCAGTTTTTAAATTAAGGTTTTTATTATTAAGGGAAAACAAAATCCAAACCTACATGGCCCTGTGTGAAAAAACACAGATTCAGGAGCATTTGGGAGGGGATAGTGACGGCAAACTTAAATCTTGACTTACTGAATATTCCAACCATGTATAGGACTTGTACCATGTGACATTAAACAACCTCATCCTAACTCTTGGTCGCCTGGGAACCTCACTAATCTCTCAAGCTCATGTTTCATTTGCACTGCAGATAAGGCCTGGTAGGAGATACACCGACCAATCACAACTGTTTATATAGTATGAGGCAGGATAAATACGATGACAGTGCAGTGGAGTGCCGTAGAGGCATTTTCAACAACAACAAAGATGGCTGCCACTGATGTAGCGGCAGCTCTTCTCTGCTGCAAGCATGTTGTCTGTTTACAATGTTTTTGTCGCTCAGTGCTGCGTCACCCCTTTCGTTGCTATGATTGGTTGTAGGCCTATCCAATTGCGGCCAGAGGAATTTTGTCTGCGCCCGTTGGTGACACCCCTCGGAAATCTAAAATGAACTGAGAGGTTCGAGAACAATTGGAGTTAGCAATTTGTATACATTTCTATCTCCTTGGAGCATCTGGGGGAACGTCTTAAATTGCTGCTGGACAGGACTCTCTGCTCTGGACTGTGAAATGTCTGGAACGGTAAACAAAATATAAAGAATAAACTACTAATCTATAAACAACAAGGATCAGTTTCACTATGTACTGCTAATGACCACATTATTTGCATACATTTATTTTCAAGCCATTAAATCATGAAGCTGAAAACATATTGTACAGGGCTCTCCTGAATTATTGGATCCTTGATGAACATGAACCAAAGAGAAAAGAGAAAAATGAACACAAGTAGAAGCCTAATGAGCAATTTTTGTTCCGTAAAATTGTATCTTAATAGAGGTGCTTCGCATCTAAAAACAAAGGCTAATCAAATTATGTTTAGTGGCAAGGCCATAAAGCTTGAGCACTGATAAAACGCTTTACCGTACCATTGGGTCCATCGGGAGCAGCCTAAATTGGGGTAGATGGCATGGGCTCATTGGTGCCTTCTTCATGGGTGCTGTCCTCGCTATCCTCGTTTCCAGTGTCAACTGACACATCTAACACATAAGCATTTAATTATTTTCTGCTATGCTCACACTGCTATGCCCAAGTTATAAAACGTTTCCCCTATCAGACAATTTATTTATTTCACAAGAGATGCAATGGTATAATAGCACAAACATACATAGGTTACAGTTCCAATCAAAATTATGAAACCTATACTATGTAACTTTTTTATGGAAAAATTGTCCTTTAGAGAGTTGCGCAACTGATAAGTGCTGTGCTCTGACCTGATACTGGGTCTTGCTCCGCACCTATACAAATGAATATACAATGTCACAATTCCATGGTCACAACGCAACATTTTCCTCAAAGTGGTACTTCACCCAGAATGCATTGTAACTCCTTTCAAATGCAGTATCCCTTATTGAAATTTTGAGTCTTGCAGCTATTCTTTATCAATATTTATCAACATCATTTCATCGAAGTTGAATACTCAACATAAATTTAAACTTCTTGATGTTCTATCAGATTAAAATTGTACAACAATGTTTATATTTGGCGATGTGTCAGAATCAGTCGGATAATGTTAGATATCAGGCTGAAGTATCACTTAAGCTAACACATTAACATATTCACATTGACAAAAATACTAGCTGATGATGACACATTATGTAGCTTTATTATGACAGAATCAGTGGACTGGAGAAACTGAAAAATTGCTAACGTAACATTAGCTGTTGCATTAGCGCCACAAGTTCAGGAAAGGAGGGAGAGGGAAATACTTGATTTGATGTGCAGCTTCATAATTATTCCCCCTCCTGTTACCAAAATTGACACATTGGGTAAATTAGCTTATTTAAAAAAAATCTAAAACTTGAACAGTGTCGTACGAATTTTGCCATCATTTGATTATCTGACTGTGATTTTTAACAAGTTAGTAATTGTTAGACATAAATGTAATTATAATATAAATCAAGTATAGTAAAGGACACAACCTTATTAACCTTATTGTTTCGCATCTGGGTTGCATTGCATTCGCATTGGGTTGTTGGTGCCGTCGCAACGAATGGCAGCCTGTTACAGTAGCTCCTGCAGTCTTTAGTTTTCTTTTACTTTCTACACTATTATTTCCACTTCCATCGTTCTAGCATTACGCTAGAAGGTGCCTTTGTCTTCTTATATACTTCGATCACTAGTTTAGTTAGTTTTAGTTTAGTTTTAGCTTAGTTTGTGTTACTCGTGTTGTTTGTGTTGCGTATTCAAACCGCACTATGATCGCCTACACGAGGGAAGCGCTGCTGAAGTACCGGGCCTGTGGAGCCCCACCAGCGGGTATACCTGTGGAACTAAGGAGACACCGGAGGGGAACTAGAGCCGGAACGAAGGCAAGGCTGAAACGGGAGGTGCACAGGAGATTTAAACCCTGCCTTCCGATGATTGTGATGGGGAACGTGAGATCGTTGGCCAACAAAACGGACAAACTAACAGCTTTGGCGAGCAGTCAGCGCGTGTACCGGGAGTGCAGTTTGATGTGCTTCACGGAGACATGGCTACATGGGAATATACCAGACTGTGCGATTGAGCTAGCCGGCTCACGCTAGCGAGAGCGGACAGGGGACAACAGAGCGGTAAGAAGAAAGGAGGAGGTC
>OOFG01102207.1:0-11819 GCA_900323295.1 Molva molva | reverse complement strand
ACACGCTGTGCTCACTGCTCAGTCAGCCTGTGTGTCACAAATAAGAACGCTTATTTGACGAGGAGATTAGGCTAGCATTCGCCTGTTAGCCCTTTTTTTGTTCGTTTATATTCTGTCTGTTCAGCGTCCTCCAATTAGGGCAGGTGGTGGCGGGGTTCACAACGTTCACATAGTCATTTATTAATTTAGAGTTGAGTTTATTGGTTTGAGTGTGGATTAGGAACTGAATGTTATTTTTTAAATGATTTTTATTTTCAATTATGTTCATGGTTATACATGTTTATTGCTGGGTTTATGAAAACCATAAACCAATATAAATTTAAAGGTAGGATAGGCAGTACCTTGCAATGATTTAACAAAACATTGCCTTTTCTACGTGTTTATCATTATTATAATAGTTTATTGAAGAACACTTATATTAACACTTTTATATCCTAAAATAAGAAGAATGAACAAAAACTACATAAACGATTATATCGCCTTATTTACGCCTATTTTTTTTTTATTTTTTTATTCCAATACAAATACAAATAGTTTTGCTGCCTCAACAAATACAGATACAAATACAAATACTGGGCTCTCTGCACATCCCTAGTATGTAGAGATTTTACGTTTACGTAAAATTTGAAAGGAAACTTTTCAACCTACCAACCAATAGCACCTACATATTTCTGCCACCAGCTAAAAACAGCTTTTGTAAAGAGCTGAACTGCTCGGTTTAGAAAAATGTGACACCCACATACTGGTTCGACATTTTCATAAACGAGAGCATTCGCAGTCCTAGTTATACAAATATTTAGAACCGAAGTAAATTATGAAATACTGAATACTAATATTAAAATGAAATGGCCTGTTAATAAAACTGGGACAAAATGACAAATTGAATATATCGTAATGTTAGTGAACATGGAGTGTGACATACTACAATTGAGCAGTAGGGGGTGCTGTAAGACTGAGTTTAGAACTAAAGCGAGCCATTTACAAGAAACCCTTGTGAGAATACAGGTTAGAATAGCAACTGGCTACATTCCCTTCATACCTCCAATGTGTGCGACAACCATCAAAATATGCCATTTAGTCACTCTCATATGTCCTGTTTTGCCAAACAGATCTACGCTCTATTTTGCCAAACAAAATAACACTATTTTCTTCTTTTTTTTAACATTCAAATATACCGTACACTGCCATATTTCCTGTTTTGCCAAATTGGGTGTACACTGAATGTGTGCGCATGTATGTATGTATACAATCCTTAACATCCAGACCATAGTTAATAAAATAACTAGTTCACCTCATTCAAAATATCTGCATCAGATGTGTGCCATATGCTAAAATGTAGCAAAAAAAGTAGCAATGTCTGGATTTAAAAGATTAGAGCAGTGCACAGAAACACGTGACACCCACATACTGGTTCGACATTTTCATAAACGAGAGCATTCGCAGTCCTAATCTGATTGATCAAGTTATACAAATATTTAGAACTGAAGTAAATTATGAAATACTGAATACTAATATTAAAATGAAATGGCCTGTTAATAAAACTGGGACAAAATGACAAATTGAATATATCGTAATGTTAGTGAACATGGAGTGTGACATACTAGAATTGAGCAGTAGGGGGTGCTGTAAGACTGTGAGTTTAGAACTAAAGCGAGCCATTTACAAGAAACCCTTGTGAGAATACAGGTTAGAATAGCAACTGGTAACACTACATTCCCTTCATACCTCCAATGTGTGCGACAACCATCAAAATATGCCATTTAGTCACTCTCATATGTCCTGTTTTGCCAAACAGATCTACGCTCTATTTTGCCAAACAAAACAACACTATTTTTTTTTTTTTTTACCATACACTGCCATATTTCCTGTTTTGCCAAATTGGGTGTACACTGAATGTGTGCGCATGTATGTATGTATACAATCCTTAACATCCAGACCATAGTTAATAAAATAACTAGTTCACCTCATTCAAAATATGTGCATCAGATGTGTGCCATATGCTAAAATATAGCAAAAAAAGTAGCAATGTCTGGATTTAAAATAATAAGAACAGTGGTTTATGAATCTTGCAAGGCATGAAAGCGTGACCCTTCAATACAAAGATAACTGTGACAATGGTTGTGCTATCTCGGTCAACTGTGTTAGGAAAATAAACGTTTCAAAGAGAAGATTACTTCAGATAAGAGGTAGACTGAGGTAAAAGTTCACTCCAACCATAAAGTCTACATGCCAACAGGGCAATTTAATAAAGTTGGAATAATAAAAAGAAATACAGATTAATAAAAAAAACTTAAGGTCCACATTGTTTACACAAGGCAGGGCAAATTACACACACACACACACACACAGACAGTGTACTGACTGTCTCCCTTACTGGCTTGGATCTGTGGTGCGTTTGAAAGAGAGTGAATAATGCAAATGCAGAAAGTGTCATTATCCTATGCTGTATGTTGTTTTGCATGTTTCAATCTAATGTTCACTGCTTTGTCTTGTGGTTTGCAACTGCTGAATGTAACCAAGGAGGTGTGTGTTGTGTTTGGTGCAGGCACAACAAGATGCCACTCATTGTTTCCATAGCTCTTTATACAAAAGGAGGATTGGCAGGGCTTTGAGGATGGAATACCATTCATTCTGGTTTCACCTGGTTAAATACGTGACAGCAAAGGCGGTTTGATGTGTCATTTTGTTTGCCTGACTGAGATGCACTTATTGGAAGTCGCCTTGGATCATATGAGGGATATAGATCAGCAACGATAAATTGTGTTGAGACCAGGAAAGTCTACAAGAATGTGTGGAGTTGACGGTACACAGATTACAAAATACTGGCAGGGATCTTTAATCGATGTGTGTGTGCTGCAAGTCCTATGGGACATTCCGATTGATCATGAAATATGGTTCAATGACATAACTCAATTACCTAATTTTCTGACCTTTAAGGGTTAACATTTAACTCTGAAGACAACTGACCTTCGAGACGGATATAAGATTAGAGTTTATACATTTTTATAATGGTTAATGTGAATAAGTTTACCCAACGTTTTATTGAAAGTTACCTGAGGTCCAGTCTCCAGGCGTGGTGAATGTGCAGCCGGCAGTACACTCAGTCTGGCCGTACGCCTCGTACACCTACAAACGCACGCACGCACGCACGCACATATGCAATCACACAGATACGCACACACACACACACACACACACACACATACACACACACACACACACACACACAGACATGCACACACACCAATTAGTCTGTCTATGCTTTTGTGATCCAGGTAAACATGTATTTTTGCAAAAACAATATGTATTGTTGTATTATGCTGTATTTATTATGAACTAGGCTAACAACATGTGTAAGGATATATTATTGTTGACTGTCTTGTATGCACTTGGATCAAAAGCAATTCCTGTATGTGTGGTCATATGGGCAATACAAGCTTTCTGATTATGATATATATTCCCTGGCTGACCTGACAGCCCAGTGCTGCTCTGAGAAAGCCCAGGACAGAGGGAGAGGCAGGGGCTGCACCAGTGATGATCATCCGGAGCCTCCCCCCAAGGCTGGCCTGGGGCAGAGAGAGAGAGGCACAGTCATGGTCAAGGAAACACAGAGATGTAGTATCTGTCAACAAGGTTGAACCAATGGATTCTTTATGAGACAGTGAACTGTAGGACTACAGAGAAATGGAGGGCTTGTCTGTATTCTTTAGTTTTCTTTATGTAGGGCTGCTCTGTATTTTAAGAAGGTGAAATAAAACCATGCACTTCATGCACGTCTCCCCACTCCCCACGGTTGCAAACACCATGCCCCGATTTCGAATCACAACTTCCATGATATTTGTTTCCTAAGTTTAGTTCAGAGGCTAAAACATAAACTACTGCTAAGGCTGTCCCTTAACCTAAATCTTAAACATCAACAATGATCTTTGCCTACAGCAATTAACAATAAAGACAGTGGATTAATAGGCCCAAAACTATGTTCACTATCATATACTCCAAAACTACAAGTACAAGACAAACATGTGGGCATAACAGATTACATGTGGGCATAACAGTGTGTTTGTGTACATGTGATGGGCCATGTCGCCCTCTACCTGGATCTTGCTGAAGAACACCTTATCCCAGACGCTGTCACTGCGAATGACCCCAGCGCTGACCTCTGCACCTTTTCTTTTTGCCGCAAAGTTGAGCAACCAGCGCTTTAGCGGGGTGTTAGCTTGACTAAATATCTGGGGAGGAAAGAAAGGAACAAAGAGATTAGGGAAGTAGAAGAAGAAAATTTATATTCATCCATACTACTAGTTTTACTGAAAAACTAAAATCTTTCCGTTAGTTAAAGTCCCAACATTTACCACTGTATTACTATTTAAGAAATGCTTTTCTCCAAAGTGCTTTACCCAAATTTCCCATCTGAGATGAATAAGATTGATCATATCTCATTTTGTCCTACAATGAATGATGCACAAGATCCACAAGGAGCAGGTTTGTGTTCCATCTCCTGCTCAGGGAGGCTGTGGGCCATTGGGGAGGGAATTCAAGAACCTTTCAGCTGGGAGTCTAGCCATTAGTGCTTTATTGTTTATTGAATCGTATACTGCAACATTTAGATGAAGTCTAGCACAGAATGGTAAAATAGAGCACCAAAAAAACACATTTCAGAAGCAGGGTTTGGGTGTGGTGGTATTTTGTTGTGGCATTTCCTTGTTTGTGTGTGTGTGTGGGTGTGTGTGTGTGTGTGGGACTTACCTTGTCGTACATTCGGTTGAGAAGACGGGGGACCACAGGGAAGATGGTTGGCCGCAGTGCCTTCATGTCGTCTGCCAGAAGACGGATGTCCCCTTGGTAGAACCCAATACGCCCCCCATGACAATACACCACCGACTGATCAACCCACACACACACACACACACACACACACACACACACACACACATGAGTGTTTACACACACCACACATACACAGACACCACACACACACATGAGTGTTTACACACACCACACATACACACACACACACACACACACCACACACACACACACATATGCAAACACACACACGCACACATACACATACACACACACAAACACACACATACATGAGTGTTCACACACAGATACACACACACACACACACATACACACACACACAAACACAACACACATACATATAATTAAGAGAGTACCAAAAAGTGTGTCATTGAAAGTATGTACTTCTGAATAACTAAATCATGACATCACATTTCAGTGGACTAGATTGAACTGAATACAATCAAACAATGTAACACACAGTATTTGGATCTTTAAATGTTATTGTTAGTCGTGTGGGAACAAACAAATGTAATTCACTGCTGAGTCAAGCACTTCTGTAGTGAACAGTTGCACGGTTGGTACACTTCCTGTCTGAGAGGCCAACCGAGGACAAAGTAGAAGAGCAGGAACTGCCTCCTTTTTTTTTAACCATCTGCCGAGAGGCAAAACCAAATATGTAAATAATGTTCTCTAGTCCAATCAGCACTCGAAGGGGCGTCAGCATGCGGGTGGATTGTGTAAAGGGGTGTGTCCAGATTGGCCCATTGCCACAACGTGCGGAAAGTTCTGTGTTTTTGTGAAATGATGTGTGGTGTGTGTGGGCATGTAGGCGGATATCATATCACATGGTGTAGCTAACGTGCCTGGTTTGGGTGAGATAGGTCCTTTCCAGGAACATAGGCTACTCGGTGGACAAATAATGACAATTTGTTTGTGTGTGTGTCAAATGTGTGTCTACCCTGTGCCCCTCCCATGCATGATGCAGGGGCAGGGACAATTCTACTACTGTGCTATTGTTTTTGTATTATCACACACACACATTTGCACACACATGCACACATTTATCCTTGAGGGGAATTCCCTGGTTACCCAATAATGGTCACACTGTCCCCCCAGCAGGGGGAATGGCCGGAGCTCAATGCAGTTACCTCGATGAGTCTCTCAAACATGTGAGCCAGTGGCAGGAAGGAGATAAGGCAGTCGTCTTTGTTGGGGAATATCACTTTCTGCAAAGAGGAACAGGAAGTGAGGAAGTGTGAAAAAAAACAAGATGGATAAAGGAAACACACAAATAAATTTAAAAATTAAATATCGTAAATAAAAGAGGAATGGGAATAGTTACAGACAGACAGACAAACAGACAGACAGAGGGAGAGAAAGAAGCAGATGTGGTCAGGTGATGTTACGACCACTTAAAATGATATGAAACTGCTGCGGCCAGTTGTTAAGAGCTGGTGGCCGCCATCGAATGATGAGCGACGTGGGAAACAAGATCCTCTTACATCTGTGACTTTGAGGAAGCCAGAGAAGTCTGCTACAACGTTCCCATGTGTCAACATGACTCCTTTGGGGTTTCCTGTGTGAGTGGGGGGAAAAAATAAAAGCAACAGTGAACGTTTGCCAACTCAAGTAACTGATAAGAAGAAAAAAAGACCATGGGGATTCTGGCTCATTAACTCATTATCTCACCACACCTCTGAGATAGGCCAGATTGAACATCATAGCAGCAGAGTCCAAATTTGTTTCCCTAAAGCTTTCCCTTTATGTTTTCAATGGTGTTCCATATTGTGTGTCCATTGAATAAAACCAATAGAACAGATAGAAAAGAATAAAATATATATTTTGTTTTCCCTAGGGGGAAACATCCATCTGTGACTCAATACAACCCATGATGATGATATTAGTCAATATAAATATATATTATAACGTATAACTAAGAGCTACAATTAGCTCTTAGGTAATGGTTACATAATCAATGATTGTATATAACCATGCGTTTTAAATTCAGATCATTTGACAGTGCAAAAGCCCTAAACAACCAGTAGGGGGCGGCTAAACCAGTCTAGTGCTTAACCATAACCACAGACAAGTTAAACCACATTTCTCTGTTACATGCATTTTCAATAGGTGATGTTGTCTTAGTTTTTTTCACAATCTTACTGATATTCTTTAAACTTTTCATTTTTAGCACATTATCTCCTTCCAAGGGGAGGGGTGGGTTATCTGCAACCTTGCCCAGGGCCCGAGCGCCCGAAAAAGTCCAGATGGGCGCAGATTCGGTGCCAAAAAAACAGAAGCAGTATGTTATTAAAAATGTTGCTATTCTTGTTTTTGTTTTTTTTAATTGAATCAGGTGCATCAACACGCACCATTGTTTATCGAAGGGATGGGCGAAGGCCTAGCTGCATGTTAGAAATTACCTGTGAGTCTACAATATGTTGCAGCTAGGACGAGCTAGACCTACCTGAGAGAGTACAATGTCATGTCATACACCTGGTATGACACACTATTCTACATACCCGGCAAAGGGACGCTTCTTGGTAATTTCCCATTCTGTAATTACTTCTTGAAATATATTTCCTTCAACTTGAACACATAAGTGCTGTTATGTCTGTCTCTCTGTCTGACTATTTATCGAATTGTTTGGTTTGGCCCTACATGCCGGAAGCATCTTGATCCATGTTGATGGCAACAGGTAGCAGCAATGGACAGTGTGCCCAAAACAAAGGGATTGGAGTTTTCATTCAGATATGGAACTGTACCTGTGGTGCCACTGGTGAAGCAGACAATGGAAAGGTCCTCTGGGGCTGGGGGCTGTGGAGAAACATTAGAGACATTTCATTTTTACCACAGCTCAATGGGGAAGTAGTCAGCAAATCGGCACAAAAAAACCTGAATGTCTTGTTAAACTGTGTATCACTAAAACAACAAATATTAAAATATACAGTAGTTGTACTTACAATGGGCTTTCTATGGTGCTCTCTTCCCAGTGCCTTTGACAAAGGAAAACATGTAGATTTAATAATCAGTTCAAAGAAGAGGAAATCAAAATGTGTAAATAGAGATTTGTCACTATATATGGAATATGTCCCTGTCAGTGATTTTAAAGACATTTTAAAGAATGACAGTTATCATCAGTAATTTCATAGCAATTTAACTCATATAATAATTTATATTGTTGTATGAATTCACTATGTCAACCTATATTTAGTAGAGCCCGACCGATATATCGGTTGGCTGATTTTATCGGTCGATATTGGCCTATCACAGATATATCGGTATCGGCGTATGTGTTTGCCGATATGCGCCGATATTAAAACTTTAGAAATGGTGTTGATTTATTAACGTAATCACCTCTTTATAAATCCTCTAAAACCTCTAAACAGAGCACATCCACGTCAACACTCCCAACACTGTTGGGAGTGTTGTCCCAACAGTTTTACATCATGTTCTGTGTGAAGGTTAGTAGCTCCTCCCCATACAGTTAATTGGTTCCTTTAGCTCATGGTTTTAATGCATGCTGCTGGGGCCCGGAGCATTGCTGGAGGGTGAGCAGCCAATCCCAAGGAGCTGCTCCACCCTCAGGATACCATGATATATATATATATACAGTATATATATAGAATAAAGGCCGATATATCTATATTTTGAATATCAGCCGATATATAGATATCGGTAATTTTTTACTCCCTAATATCGGTATCGGCATCGGCCCCTAAAATCCAGTATCGGTCGGGCTCTAATATTTAGCTAATGCATGCTACCTGTGTATATTGGTGTTTTGTTTCACTGTAAGATTCAGATTCAGAGCACGGAAAAAAAATGAAAGGAAAATAAATCGAAGTAAAAACATTAACATCCAGAATAAACATATAGAATATAAAAAACATATATATTTTTAAAATATAAATAGATAAATATAAATGAATGAGATAACCAAATTTGGTTATCTCACAGGTGCTGAAGAAAACATGGAACCTGCTCAACCTGTTCCATGCCAGCCGGAATTTTTTTAGCACAGTGTCTTTCCTTCATCCAGGTGTATGTTCACAAACAATACTTATTTGGTATTTTTTTACTATAATATAAGTAATTAGTAGTAGTAATAGTAGTACTTAGCCTGGTAACAAGACAAATCTGCGAGATCATGTGATATGTGCTCTGGCATATGCGACTGCCCCCCCTACCGTTCAGACAGATTTCCAGCTGACCTGGCCCGAGTCGGGCCAATTCCAACCGTTTATCTAATATGGGGCAGGTTCCACATTATGACTGTACAGCAGAGTGCCCTATGGGAGCGCCATTGAGTCATTTTCGGCACATACGGCACAGAGCCTGGGCCGGAAACCAGAAACTGCAACCGCTAAGTCTTGTTTCCTGTTTCGTTGCAGAGCTATTCGTCCAAAGAAAACTCAGTCCCATGGGTGAATGAAGCTTTCAGAAGGGGATTTGAACAAGTGTATTTCTACAGGAGCCAGTTTACTCAGTGATGATTTGAAACCTTTACAGACACTTTTTTACAGTTTACTACTGCTTGCTGAGTTGATGTTTGCCGATTAAAAGCTTACCAGTCATCAACATGCACATCCAGTCATCAACATGCAACATGATTTAAGCTCGTCTGCCATTCGATTTTAGATATTAATCCAAAGTCTGATTTATGAGCCTATTTAAGGAGCATCTTGCTCAAGGATGCTCACACTTAAGCAGAATATGCTTAGCGGGCATTTGGGATATATTTTCTAATATAAGAGAGTTCTGCTTCATAAGCGTGTCAACTCAGTTTCTGCAAAAAAATTGCAGAGAAGTTAGTCCATTGACATCCTTTTTCCAAATTGGATCAATGGAGAACGCAGATCTTGGACCAATAATCAATGTCCAACTTTCAAGCCAATTTTCTTGCAGAAAATAAGTTGATAATACAGGCCACTGTTTTTCACAACACACAAGTGAAGCTGTCCTTAGTAGTCTAGGAAAATAGTGAGAAAATAGCTATATCAGAAAATAGCGATAGTAGAAAATAATGAAGGTAGAAAATAGTGAGCATGGCGGAACCCCTTTAAAGAGCAGGTAGCGGTTAGGCTTCTGTAGTGTGTGTGGATGATGGCTGGTTTAAGCAGCCTCACCTGGCCCGAGTCAGACTGATTCGACTCTGGGGCTGGGTGAGGCTGCACACCTGTTGTGCATTGAGCAATCAATGCACAGAGGTTAAATCAGCCATCACCACAAACAATTGAGAGATCTCGGCCATGGAAGCTTGGAGCACCAGCTCTGTGTATAATTTGACTCCAACCTCTGCAATAAACCGGTTAAAACATCATCACCCTTGGTCCTTCTGTCGGAGGAGCCCATTAAAGCCACCGAGGTGGAGTGTGGCAGCGAACCTACAACCTTTCGTTTGGGAGTGGAACACCCTTGCCACTAGCCCCTGCCGTGGACTATATTGACCATAGTACATCCCCACCCACTCACCTCCACCTCTGCCATGGCCTGAATGTGGACACCACAGCCCTGGGCTTGCTCCAGAAGGGTGGTGGCATCGAAGGTGTCCATGATGATGATTCTGCGTAGGGCGGGGGTTTCGCATCGCTCCACGTTACCCAGAAGCACCTTGGCTTTGTCAGCTTTGTCACAGATCACTGTGGAGATATCCGCTAAAAAGAAGAAACAAGAAGCACACACAACATTTGTGATGACATTTTGAATCAGGATTTTTTGTTTAAAGTGTCAGTGAACCCATTGTTTCGGCTGGAATTTGAACACTTTGAGATTTCAAAAAATGTGTTTTGGGCTGAGAGTTCTAGGAAGGAGGGGGGGCGTGTTTCGACCCACGGCAACTTTGTGATACTTTTTTAGTACCGTCGTTGTGTATGAGCGCTATAATGAGCAACATTGTATATTAAATGCACCACACACCGTGGCATTATACTGAGAAGCTACTCTGACACAGACATCAAAATAAACTGCTGCTCAGACGGCGCTCCACACATCCCCACACACTGTAGCGTTATACCACAGGTGTCCGGGAAGCCTAACCCTCTCTCAGACGCGATCATCAAAATCAACGGCTGTCCAGAACGAGCTCCGAACATCCACACACCGTGGCGTAATACTTTAAGTGTCCGAGAAGCTTAACCCTCTCTCGGACCCCACAGTCAACTACTGCCCAGGCAAAGCTCCACACATCCACACACAAGGTGTCCCTTCGTCGCGACGTCGATGAGTATACTTACGGGCACCTCGGTGTCACGAAAAGGCTGTTACCTGTGTTTGATTCAGAGTTGAACGTTCACTTAGTGTTTAGGGGAAACATTGGATTTTACTCCTGTTTTCTCTGAAATACGCTCTTATTTAAGTAACAGTGACAAAATGCCATAGATTACTATGTTCCCGATCATATAAGACATATTACCAACATTTTTTTAAATTGCTCTTTAACCTTTTTTCAAAATAAAAAGATGAGTGACACAGTTATTGTATACTAAACTTTAAGTCAACACGAATCAAAGCCAGCCTAGTACCACCATTGCTCTAATCAATTATATTGCTATTATTTTTCTGCATCAAAACTGTGAGTCACTATGTTGATTCTCATTTAGTTGAAGTGTAATCATTCTTTCTTTTTCAGCAGAAAAAAGGTGGGTGTTGTCTTCCTAGGAAGGCAGAGGCCCTGCTGAGACATGTTCACTGTAGGCTACATGGAGCCACAGCTCCACCTGCTAACAGTTATATCACAGTCTCATTCATGTTGCAAGATTAAAAGTGTGTGTGTGGTTTGTGGGTGTGTGGGTTTTTCCAAGTTTCAGGGCTCAGTCTGTCTGTGATAATGTGCTACTCCTTACCGAGTAGCACATAAGTAGCATGTTACTGTGTTCATCCTCACCAGTGTTGATGATAAACCGGATGGCATCTGGACCCAGCGTGTCATAGAGTGGGACCACCACCATGGAGTATGTGTAGCAGGCCAGCTCAGAAATGATCCACTGGCGCAACAGAGATAGCATACAGGC
>OOFG01102199.1:0-11708 GCA_900323295.1 Molva molva | reverse complement strand
TTATTGTTTTAACCCTGGTCCTCTCCAGTGATCGACATCAAACTCGAAAAGCAGCCAGAGATGAGCGTCACCGAGACCAGCTGCTCTTGCTAATAAACTCCACCCCACCTACATTCTCACCAACAGCTTGTTTCTCGGTGGCCACTCACTCCACCCATGGCACGCTGCCATGGTGACGGGAGCCTCCTCCTTCCCCCCCTTTCGACTCAGTGACTTTTCCGAGTAACCGTGTGGATGTGCTATTCTGTATCACAACAGATTATCTGGGACAAAACGAAGAAAAAAAAAAAGGTAGAAGAAAATAAAAATGTGCATTTAAACAAGAAATAGGTTAATAATGGTCAGATTCTCTTTTATTATTTAACTGCATGGTATTCTATAAGGTTGCAGATTGACATAGCTCACGGTTCTTAAGTTATTGCACCATTCGGAGCTTGATTGCTGCCACTCCAGTCATTGTTGTAAAGTAATATTGCTTGCGATTACTCATTGTTTGCTGCAAGGTTGAGATCCTAGGATTGATATTATAGGTTGCTCTTTTACTTTAACGGTCAGTTGGGACTATGAGAACTTCTCCTAGATACGAGCGATCCAATGTGTATTGATCGCTGGACATTTCAGACTTCTAATGAGCCAATTGAATTACCTTGTGGCAAAAGGTTGTATTACTACTTTATTGATACTTAAACTAAGCCTTTACACAGAATGACTTTTGGGACCATACTTTTAAGAAACTAGTTGAAATGAATCTCAAGGGAATCAATACAGTGAGTTTTGTGGTGGAGTGACATTATTTCTAGATGAGTGTATGCAGATCGCCACCAGAGGGTGCTACAATAGCGAGATTGCACTGATGTGAAAAATTGGATGGCGATTTTTTTTTTTTGTCAAAGGGAATCCATCCCTAATACCATTATCTGTAGTACTAACCTAAAAAGGACGTTTGACCACATCAACTAGTGACGGTGTTAGATTGACCATATACGCATACTACCACTTGATAATCGCACAGGCATTCTTTAGTCGGCTGAAGAAACCTTGTTAGAAAGCCAGTGTCTAGTCACCATAGTAATTCTCCCTGCCCTCCATGATATTTACGCTTGTGTTGTGCTGATTACACTTATGGCAGTAACATGCAGCATGCTCTCACGTGCAGGAATTCAATGGTTAAGAACACAGATGCCTTGCTTGTTCACTGACGTTGTGCACTGAATCAAGCCACAATTCTTGTAAAAATGAAATACAAACATCAAGCGTGAAGTCTGCCGACTGACTAATTGCTTCACTAGTCGTTTTGTAGAGCTGGTAGATGAGTCTGTCCTCGGATACACAGCTAAACGCGTACTAACACCCTCGCTTTAAATAAAGAGAAGTGCAGAGAAGTCGAATTGCAGCCTTTATTGCTAACGCCTTTGTGCGACTGTTGGTTTTACGTGTTTATTTATTCTGTAACTCAAAACAACTGAATAACAGTGTACGCTTGACCAAAATGACATATACTAGCACGCATGTTGAAAGTTTTTTATTTTGTTTGTGTGTGTGTGTGTATGCCTGTTTGGACACTACTAAAAGACAACCTGTAGGTCTGGCTGTGTGTGTGTGTGTGTTGGTTTTTTTCCCGGATTTCACACGGCTTGGAGGTCTTTTTGCAGTGTGTAGTCAAGAAGGCGGTTTACAGTCACAGAGGACACACATGCACCCTTGTTTCTAGACACAGTACTTATTAGCCATATCGCATTTAAACACAGTTGTGCATTTGTTGTAGGTTGTTTTAAAACTGTAAACATTTAAAAAGGTTTAAAAAAATTGTAAAGTATTTAACTACATCGAACAACAGTCCTAATCTTAGCAGATTCTCTATTACTTGTCACTGATTGCTCTGTGCTATTCTGACTTGTGTCTGTCCATATACAATATGCTGTCTACTCGTGTTTAGCAATGTTTGTGTGAATAATGTACTATGACTATCTGCTGTATAAAAAGGAGAGGCAAATAAAAACACCCAAGTGTAGGTCTGTGGTATAAAATAAAGATCTTTCACCAACGTTTATGTATCCTGCTTTTCAGTGTGCGAGAGAGAATTTGAGCTGGGCGAAGGTCCCTTGTATTCACTATTAAAATATATGGTGTTTATGTAGGCCTACATGAATTTGTACACTCAAGAAAACAAACAGGTTATTCACAGGTAAATAAGATATATAAAAGGTTTCTACTAATGTTTAATTTATATGCTTTGCAGTGATAAATATTGCTGTTGACACGTGATACTGAGTTGAACAAGGCCCATATCTGAAAATTGGGGATCTCAGTAGGCCTAGTAAATTTTAAGAAAAATAGTTGTAGGCTAATCTTAATGAAGCAGAATATCGTAGGGTTACATCGTATTAATTCTGATCAGTAGCTTACCCTTTAACAGTGTGGTGTTGGAAAGTTAAACACAGATAGAAATAAGCATCATATTAGCTTCGAATTGTGCAAAAGTTATTATTGGTGAGATTCGAGAGTTGTAAGGATAAAGCAGAAAGGAGTTGAAGAGAGCAAGCTTTTGAAACGGAAAAACCTTTCTCTCCCTCTTTACACTGCTCTCTCATTACGTTTTTGAGAGGTGTTACGTTCACTTATGTGATTGACAGGCAAGATTAAATCCCCGAACAAATCACGGAAGAGACGCACTGATTTGTCAGAAATGACCCGGGAGCTGGCTAACATCTAAATTGTCTCACTGTGGCAGGCGCAGTGAACTAGATGTAGTCGCAGAGCGCATTTCACCAACTAATTGCAGGCTATGGCATTTGTAACAAAGTACACTCAATAACTCTAATATCTCTAAAATATTGCCTACAACACCTGGGATGTTGATGGCTATTATCAGTTACCCGATACATAAACCCTAGATTCGTTTATGTTATGTAAAACAACTACATTCCCTTTAGTTTCGTCGACAAGCCCAATATTTCTGCCCACCTGCGTAACACACCTGTGTGGCCCCGGAAGTATAGTGACGCACGTTGCGCGGGGCCGCAGCCTGCAAGAGGAATTCATCGGCACAAAAATCTCACTCAACTGGACTGTCCACCCGTAAGTGTCCTATATAACTACAGGAAAGACTCATTTCATCACGTAAATCAGTACAGAGCTAAACTGGTCGCCGAATGGGACTTTCTTTGTTCACCTTATTAACTTTTAACGCTAGAAGAAGAGATGTCTCGGAGAGAAAGTATTTTGCCCGACGAAGCATTTTTTTCTCAATTCAGAAAACATTGTTCATCAACAGATAACTGGAGCAACAAGTATGACAAAAACGGAATGAAAGTTTGGGTCGAAGTCCCCTCTACAACACAGACACAAGGACAGAAAAATGTGGCTAAAATTCACATGATTAAGGTTGGTAGTGAATTTGAATAGATTGAACTACATTGCATTTCTGTTTGCATTATAACATCCATTTAGATGTGGCCAATTTGCCATTTAAATTAAATGTGTGCGTGTGCGTGATCGTGTCTTTAGTGCAGGATGACGATAAAGGATGTGTCCGCCGCCACCATGTACGACGTCATTCACGATGGCCCCTACCGCAGCACTTGGGACACTACGATGATGGAGAGCTATGACATCGCCCGTCTCTCCGCCAATGCTGATTTTGGTTATTACGCATGTAAGCACTGACAGGCCTACTTGATGCAGCCGTGCCACTTATCACTTTACACTTGTTTTGTCTAGCTTATGTATCACACTAAACATTTATAGTTCACTGAATGTTACATCTGCCCAAACCAATATTAGTAACGCAAGGGTTGGATTATTATTATGACTCTTATACAGGAAGTACAACTTGTGTAACTTGTATTGATTCAGAGCAGTTGGTTGCTGGTTCATAATCTCTGAGAACCTGAGATTTTCCAGTATTTACACATGCTTGTTAGATCAGCCAGTGTAGGCTATGTGTTACAGTGAGATGTACCATTGTTCAGTAATCAAATGTGCACATCTTTTTTGCTTTTGTGCCACAGTCAGGTTATTTTTCATGTCCTTGTTGCAATACAATGATACTTTGCCGTGCTGCAATCTAATTGTTCTCACAGGTCTTTTATATGGAGCATATAACCCTTAGGGAGCAAGTATGAGTGCGCTTTGTTTAGCCAGTGTATTTACGGTCAAAACAAGGGTGTTTTCATCTCATAAGGTTACTGTAGAGGGAGAATGTTGCATTCTGAGCTTCTGCTGCCAAATCAGCTAATTAAATGTTGAACGAATGACCCTAACCTTTATTATTCAATTTCTTCTATATATTTTAGGGGCCTGTCCGTCTCCGCTGAAGAACAGAGATGTGGTCACACTGCGATCATGGCAGGTCACGGACGAGGACTATGTCATTGTCAACTTCTCTGTCAAACACCCAGTATGTTGCTGCTGCTATTTTTTCCTCTGCATACTACTGTGCACAACCATTTGAAACATAAACAAGTCATTCCTAGTTCCACGACCACATATATTGCCTTTGTGTGTTCTGTACACAGAGTTTTTTAAAGGAGTCCGGCATATAGGAATGTGGCCATCTGTTCTAACTGTAGCTAACCAGGGGTGGAAAGAAAATGAAACCTGAGTCATTGTTTTTTGGTTTATTTACAGAAATACCCACCTCGCAATGGACTTGTGCGGGCCATCTCCATAATGACTGGCTACTTGATCAAGCCCACAGGGCCAAATAGCTGTTCCTTCACATACCTTTCACAGGCCGACCCCAAAGGTAAGTCCTTGAACAAAATGGCCATTTATAAAAATTCAAGAGTGAAGTCTGTTTGAGTCTAATCACAATGTCATTTATTAAATTCATTTTTTAATTTATTCTTCATGTACAGGTTCACTTCCGAAATGGGTTGTCAACAAAGCATCTCAGATCTTGGCTCCTAAGGTATTCAGGATAGTTCCTCTTTTAAAGTCAATGCTTACGACACAGTAAATGCTTAAAAGTAACATTTCCTGTTTTACTTTGTCCCTTTCCATGTACTTGGAAGTCCCTACGTGTAATTCATATTTAATTTATTGTTCCTGGAAGGTATTGGACAATATGCAGAGTATAATTACAGATGGTATTTCCAGTCTCTTGAAAGACAATGGTAGCTATAGATACTGACTGCTGCTCCTGCTCTTGACAAAGGCAGAAGGCTGGCTAGCGTTGTGTCTCACCACGCTAGTAGAACTCGTTCGCCAGGTTTCGTATCTTAAACTATGTAGACCGAGTAGTATCAATGTGCCTGAAACTGAGATGGTGAGGCCCTGCACAATCAATTGAATAGACAACCTTGACCCAATTCGCTAATGATTAACGTAGCTTATCGACGCGCAGAACTCGCCACCTAGCCATGTTTTATTTAGTCTAGAAGACAATTGCACTGCAGTGGCAGAATACTCATGGATCTAATGTTGCTGACTTTCATCTGGTTGGCCGTTGAATAAATGAATAGGGCTGAATTAAGATGGATAGACTTGTCTCAAACTGGGGGCCTTCGTAATACACATTGTATTTTCAAATCTGTGGATGGCCGTTTCAACAGTCGGAGGTTGTGCAAGCCAGTTTCGTCTTGGGCTGTGTGTTTGGTACATAACGCATCATGTAGGAATTAAGGATGGGCCGGGTTTGCCTTGTGTCACATATCTGACGTCTTCTTATGACTCCTCCCTCTCCCCAGGTAATGAGAAGTGTGCACAAGGCGGGCCAGGACTACCCCAAGTGGAAGGGTGAAAACATTCCTGATCAGAAGCCCTGGTTGTTCCCAGAGCAGAACACCCTGCCCGTGATGGACCCCCTGGAGCTCTCGCTCCAAAGGGCAGACTCCCTGGAGAACGTGGACGAGAGCTGCATGCTGGAAAATGGGGAGAACGAGGACAGCAGCTGATCACTCTTTTCAGAGGCAACGCCCAGGGGAGACGAAAATGAAGACTGTCAAACCCTTTAAAAGACTTTGGTGGAGACTTGTGTCCTCCACCTCTTGTTTATGTTTTAAACCCTGCCCCCACCCGCCTGAGTGATGCACTTTTACAGGATTAGCCAGTGGAATGAAGTACTCACAGGCTGTCCAATCAGATGTAGAGAGGAACAGAGAACAATCGGCATATCAAACCACATTCTGTGATGTTTGTACCCATTAACCTCTCTTAACCTCCTCTTAAGCTAAACACCAACGGTGTTTAGCAGTAACACGCATATGAAGGTTGATCCCAGAGGAATGTGTTTTAGTTGCAATTAAGTTTGTGTGTGTATAATCTGTTCTTTAAATAATAGTTCAATATATAGCTACCCAAGAAACGTAACTGTTTAACTATGTCCTGTAGTTATAAGCATATGCTTAAGCTTCTTATCAATCTCAGTTTGAGGAAAAACATATTGTGTGTGTGTATATATAGACCATTTTTGTATGACATTATTTTTTTACAGCTGTACAGTGCTGTATTTACCAACCTCATGAACGCCAAGTCTGGAGGCTTTGAAGTAAACATTTTATTAACAGTCAATATGTTGGTATCCATTACTATGCAAGTTAATTATAATGGTCTGAATAGACACTGAAGGTACGGTCTAACCTGTATTATTTGGGTGTATCGGGATTGTTTATTTTACCTCATCAGTATCTAAACGATCTGAATTCCTGCATTTTGAGTATGCAACCTTGTGAATACATGACAAATTTTTTTTTTAATGCTTTACAAAAAATGGGGTTATTTAAGCTGTTATGATGGAGCAAAACAACAAAAGGTAAAGGAAGTCCAACAAGCTCTTGAACTTTGCCTTGTCCAGATATTTAACATTCTGTAAGAAAAATAAACCTAGGTCTATAGGTTTGTGTGGCGTGTGATTTACTGTATGGTATGTATCATGGGCTGTCCTCCACAGAAACTTGGAGCAGCCAGTGGAACAGTGGGTGGAGCTTCTCATACAGTGCTGATGGATTAAATGGATTCAATTGGCAAAATACTAGTGATTTCAGGGAAAAAATAAACACTTTAAACATTTGTGTTAAAAGTTTTTTTTTTGGGATTTTTTTCAGTAGCATTAGTAAATGCTTGTTAATGACCGCCATGTGTCTAAACGTCTTAAGAAATAAACTTACTGTGCTTGAATACACAAACACCTCAAAACACATTGTGAAGTGAGATAAAAATGTTAACATACATGTGGCAAAATGCCTTTATTTACAATTCATAATTAGTCCATTTTATACACCGTTGTTAATGAAGTTATATACCATTCCAAGACGATATAAATACTAAAATCAATTATATTATCCAGTCAAAAGTACTCAATTTTTTTTTTTATGCACACAAAAACAATGTATGTTTATTGCAAGTACTAATTGTTTAACGCACAGCTTGAGTCTGTCCAATTTATACTTCCTTCCGTCCTAGTTGGTGAAATTATGTGTCAAGAATGTAAGACAAGTCTTATTTGAAAGGGCGCACACTATGTTCTCTTAGTAACTAGTTTGGTATCTGCTTCAACATTATGAGTGGGACAACCTAGAGTAGGTTGTGTAATGTAAAACTGTGTCACCTGGCAGTGCCTCAGGTAACCTTGGTAACGCTTATCAAGTAAGTGATATTCTTTGAAACACAAGACCAAATTTGACTTTATAAAGGTTGATTTTCTTATTAAGAACAATGGTATGAAGGAACTGAGCATGGGGGGGGGAAGCATTGTGCAAGAGATTATGATTATTATTATTTTAAATAAAACTGTTGTAATCTATCCATCTACCTTTATCTATTTTCTAAAACCTAGGAGGTATCCTTCCAAAAGAGACAGATGAATGGTCATAAAGCAGAGGGTGAATGAAGGCAGCTGTGCGTTGATTAAGATTGATGACATGCTGTTGTGTCAGTCCGCCAACAGGGAGCTCTAGGTTTTGCTTTGGTCGGTTCTTCGTCTTGCTGTTCTGCTGCCACCTAGTGGACAGTCCTCTCCTTCTGTCTCTGATAATCTAACAGCAACAAAATGAAGGAAATTCACAAAAGCATTAGTGACCTTCAACGAGGATCAAGAGGCATTCTTGGTGTCTTAAGGCACGTAGTGGGATCAGCTGTGGATCTTGCTCTCTTTTTTTCTTTTCATCTTCAGTTATTTAAAAGGCCAATGGCACTGCTGCCATTTGCTTTTTAAATAACTCAATGTGATTTTTATATTGTTTGTCAACAACAAATTTACATCATCTATCTTTGGTTCTTTGACCGAACAGAATAAATATACAGCTAAATAAATGAAAAATGTTTAGCATGGAAGCTCGCTTTGTTTGTAACGCTATACATAAATCAATGCATAATGTGTATTGATGGGAATCTGAGCATTATATAAACCAATCAAAGGTGCTCCAGAATCCATTAAACAACGGTGTGATGCAGCGATTCCCCTGCATTTTTCACTAACGTACAAATATCGAAAGTCTGTTTAACCTGTATTCTAGACAGTCTATGTGCGTTACATTAACGATGGAGCTCCAATGGCCAAGCAGAATCAAATGATGTGGGAAACACTGTGTATATCTCCAATGAGATCTGCATCAGATGGAGGATTAAAAGAAAACAAATCTTATCATTCATCTATACATAATCCCTGTAGATTCTCACTGCAGCCCTCATTTAGTTGTCTGCTTATTGTGTGACATATGCAGTAGTTTTGTTTGTTTTGTTTATGTTTAAACTGGCTTTAGGACCCATCTAATGAGTAAGGCACCAGTCATGCGGTCCTGGCTCCACAATGGTGGACCAAGCCCACCACTGACTTCAGGACAGCTGCACTTAAAGCAGTCTGCTTATTTAAAAAAGTTGATGTACTCTAATGATTCCTTCACTTTTTGGGTTATATCTTCATTGTTAAATTATATAATTTTTTTAATAGCTTTGGACAAAAGCGTCCGCTAATTAAATGTAATTGTTGGTTGGATGAAGGCCTTGAAAATTTGGGAGCTGGTTGTGATACCTCAGGGACAGATTGATACTCACTGTAAGGGAAGAAGCGGACCCTCATCAAGATTTCCCGTGCGCTCTTCAGAATTTCTACAGCCTTTAGAGAGGTTAAAGAAACAACGGTCAACAGAAACATTACATGTTAAACATGCTTTAGTGAGCCTCAACACTATTAACCCTACTGTATTCATATTCACCCTTGAGTGTTCAATGTCTTGAAAGTCCACTTCATTGACAGACAACACCTGGTCTCCCTCTTGTAGTCCTGCTCTGTGAGCATCCGAGTCTGGGACCACCTGTCAATCAAATACACGCATTGAAGAAATGAGGTGTACCACACAAAGACACCGGCACAACACATGAAGAGACAGGCCCCTCGTCACCAAGGGGCCGCATAGTCACCTTGGATATGAATATCCCTAGTTGGGAGGCCTTGCCGCCGCGGATGTTGAAGCCAAGCTGAGCACCTGGAGGCTTCTTTAATACAACGGTGCGTGGTAGGAACTGCGTGAGCTCATTGTTGTAGTCCGGGTGCTGGATCCTCTTTAGTAGACACACACAAAATGTTTCTTGACAATTCATCCATTTCATTACCATACTGTCTAAGGTGTGATACTTCACAATGTAAACAGAGACCTGCAATTTACTAGGACCATTCTGTAATTTGTATTATGTTGATTAATGAACTTGTTTCAACACATACACGCGAGGTCGACATAACCTAATAAACTTTCAATACATTATATATCAGCCAATTCCGACCTCCTGTGGGGCGATCCATGCTGGTGGGCTCTCGTAAGATGGGAGGAACACAACTGGGAGTTGGTAGTCATCATACGGAATCTTCTGGTCCATGCTTGTATGTAACCTTTAGGAAAACGGGCCGTGTTGACAAGATGTTTAGACGTTTCACAGTCAACCTCAACTAACGTCAGCTACTCAACTGACAGCTCCCATAAAATGTATTTCCAATGCAGTAACAAGGCAAAACACCTGCAAGCTATCTAGATGTCCATTACCGTGGCTATCTGGCTGGCTACCCCTAGACTGTTTGTTACCACATCAACATTGGAGCTGTTCGTCGTGTTGTAAACTAGCAATCACAACTATGTGTATAGTGTATTACCATATGCCCTATTCAACACCAAAGTATTTGCCAATATTACTAATAAAGGACATAATAAATATTACCAGATTGGTTGTAGCTCGATAGCAAGTCGAGCTAAATTTCTTCGTTAAGCCACGCCTTGCGCATGCGTATTCCGTGCATATCCAACCACATAGAAACCAACCATCAATTGAATTCTACAAACGAAAGTAACTTTGATCTGCAGTGACACACGAAATTAAACGTAATGAATATTTTTTCATTAAAATAAAAGTACAACTTAAATAAGTAAAACAAATAAAAAAAATTATTGCAAGGGTAATACAATAAAAAATAATTAGTATACATTGTGAGGCCAATATAGTTAGGTTGTTCTATGGTCTAGCCTACATAGATGTGGCATGTATTCTGCTAAACTTAAAAGTAGTTTTCACATTACTGGATTTACAATAAGGAGCGGCAGAATTGAAAATTGATGCAAATGCTTTTCCCCCTGTCCACACCCCTCCCACTTTCCAGGCTCCGGGTTGACTCATTCAGGTCCCTCCTTATGAAACCATTTAAATTCTGTCCATGCACTTTGCGAACCGTTTCGCAACAAGTGCAAACGCGAAAAGGTAAAGTGATGGTTCCTTCATTGTACATTAAAAGTAGATTCAACACTCTTAAACAGGACTACTGTGCACCGAACCAATATTAAGGTAAGTCAACGTTTATTAATGTAATGTTTTAGATAGATAGATAGATAGATAGATAGATAGATAGATAGATAGATAGATAGATAGATAGATAGATGGATGGATGGATGGATGGATGGATGGATGGATGGATAGATCGATGGATCGATGGATCGATGGATCGATGGACGGATAGACAGATATAGATAGATAGAGCTTTTTTTTATTGTTCAAAATATTTATTTAATTAACTTAAAGAATATGGCATGACATGTAAAATGAAAGCCTTATAATCACTTAGGTTAAGATATTTGGCAAGATCCCAAAACAAATCAAGTCATATAAGGAAATGTTTCCACTTAAGTACCTGTTGAGTCAAAGTCCGTTTTATTTGTCACGTGCACGTATTTACAGTAAATACCCAAGCAACAAATAAAAAGGAATAGAACAATATATAAATAATAAAAATAAAACACTAGCCGCATTCCAGTGATTATAAAAAATAGGAATATAGTAGTAGGAATAGTTGTATAGCTGGTGTTATAGACAAAGGGAAAATATGAAAGTAAATATTTTCTTTCATATTGGTCGACCATGTGTATAGTGCTAGACCATGTGTAAAAGTGTTCATGCGATCAATATGATTAATACGATTAGTGTTCCTAGTTGAGAAGTCTCATGGCCTGGGGAATACAACTGTATGTTTGTGACATGCTTGTGCTTGATAAAATCCACGCAATTCCACAAACAATAGCTTCACGTTGAATCGTGCCAAGCGGGCCATGAGCTCCGAGGTGTGGTTTGCGAACACCTGCCAGCTTGTCAATTAAGCTATCATTGTGGCGAACATATAAGCAACTGACAACTATTGGCTATTTGCAACGATAAGCTAAAATAATACACAAAGTGACAAATGATAAAATGAAAGATATAACGTTAGCCTATTCATTTCCCACGCGGGCGAC
>OOFG01102195.1:3137-13586 GCA_900323295.1 Molva molva | reverse complement strand
GAAGGGCGTCACTATTGGGGCCATGTGTTACACACGCACACACACGCGCACACACGCACACGCACACACACACACACACACACACACACACACACACACACACACAACACACACACGAAAACACACACACACACACACACACACACACACACACACACACACACACACACACACACACACACACACACAGATTTAGGAGAGGAATGATTAGAGGACATGGAGGGACAAGAAGGGGGAGGAGACACGCGGAGGAGCAGGACGAGGAGACACCAGGAGGTGAGGAGAGGAGATGAGGAGGAGAGGAGATGAGGAGGAGACACGTGGAGGAGCAGGATGAGGAGACACCAGGAGGAGGGGAGAGGAGATGAGGAGGAGAGAGGAGATGAGGAGGAGACACGTGGAGGAGCAGGACGAGGAGACACCAGGAGGTGAGGAGGAGAAGAGATGAGGAGGAGACACATGGAGGAGCAGGAAGAGGAGACACCAGGAGGCGAGGAGGAGAAGGCGGATGACCTGGAGGAGAGGACAGATAGGGAGGAGACAAAGACAAAGAAGAGAAGAAGAGAGCAGGAGAAAGAGACTCTACCCCCCGCTCCTCCCTGACACATTAATATCTTTATATCACACCATGAGAAATATTATGATTACAATCTGATTAACATTTAGATGACATTTAAAAGTAATTAATAACAAAATACTGATTATTTCTTACCCTTTGGGATTCATGATCTAGTCATCTATTTATCAATCCCTCCTTCTATCCAGCTATTCTGGAGTACTCAAAATGAACTTTCTACTAAAGAAGGACATTTGTTTTATTAGTTTGTTTTTTCTATGTTCCGTTTATGCCATATTTGTTTTACTTTGTTCTCTCTCAGACACAGTCCATCACTCCATATCTCTCCTCGGAGATTAGATACTAATCTTATCGCAGCTCTTCTCATATTTTCTGGACGTATAACGTCTCCATGAAAAATAGCGTTACCATGGAAACACCTCCTGGTATAAAAGCTGCATTTTACAGCAGCTCTGTTCCGTCTACCTTGTACTGTTGTACAAGGTAGCCGTGTAGTTTGTTCCTGATTACAGTTCTACTGGAGCTTCCACAAGCTTTTAATTACAAAAATGATTCCATTTATTATGAACGCTTAGATTGATCCCGACAGCTATTCCGAAGTTAAAGCTGGTGGAGTTTGGTTCCTGCAGCGATCCTGCCTTCGTGTCCGGGATGGCACGGGATTCTGGAAACTCACTCCTGCAGCATTTAAAGTTCTCGCTGTTCTGGTATTGATTGAAAGCTTATTTTTCTCTGCCTCACTTGCAAGTCGCTTTGGGCCAAAAGCGTCTGCTAAGGAGTTCATGTTGAAGTCATTATTTCATTAGAACAAACAATTGGCATGGGCCCATGGAAAAGTTTATTATTGGCGTCACAATCATTAACACCGATATGTAAATATTCAGACTGGAGGGCCTTGGATAGGCTGGCAACACAGAAGGTTTAGGGAAGGGAGGTGTGCAGGATGGAGGGCTGGAAACTCCGGCCTTCCTCTCGCTTCCTTTCATGTTCAGAGAAGAGATCCTGGAAGCTTAAGGCTGCTAATACCTGCCTATCTTGACACGCTATCACCTTAGCTTCCTCGGCCCAGCCTGAGTAAAGGTAAACTCCCTGCAGGACTGAAACCGGGGGGGAGAAGAGAGAGAGAGGAAGAGAGAGAGGAAGAGAGAGAGAGAGGAAGAGAGAGAGAGAGAGGAAGAGAGAAAGAGAGAAAACTTCTATTCACCACAGTCATCCTTCATTTTTATTTATTTATTCACTTTTCTTTGTGCTCTGATTTGTATTGTTGTGAATTTACACACCGCTCCATGAAGGATGCTCAGAGCTCAGCCTCCGTTCAACCCAGTCGTCATGGTAACCTCATACCCGCAACACTGTTACACTCCCCCCCCTTTTTCCTTTGCTTTGATGGCTAATTCCTTTCCTCTCCAGTCACAATCCACAGGACACCAGGTGATTAATGGAGCTTCCCATGCCAGCAGCGAGCGAGACTGCAGGTATAATAGTTTACATCCGCAGCTCTCTCTGTGTGACTTCAACTGCTTTCATGGCTGAAAAAACAGCAATGATGAAGAAAAGTATTTTGTGGTGCTTCAGTGATAGCACACAATGGTTAGGCCTAATCCATCATTCTAGAAACAGCAGCGGTCTATAGAACCATAATATATACCCTGGCTTTGGCACGATTACAACAGTTTACAGAAATGTACACAAACCGTTTCCAAGCATGTAAGAAAGAAAACTACCAAAATACTGATGGCAATGCCACCCTTTATCGTTAGACGCAGTAAAAACCATGTGAACACATTGAACTGATGAACCATCCCTTTCAACCACCAAGCAGATTCACAACTCATCAACAAAGACATCTCTGGTTGCTGCAGTACTACATTACCCAGACATCCATTCAGAGTATTATGGCACATGACTCATCTGCTTTGGTGGCTTGCCATAGCCGCTCTCATTAGTTCACTATATGAACACGCCATTTTATTTCATTACGGCCCGTCTTGAGGATTAATTAACCAACTCCAAACGTATTAAAACAGAAGCGTCATATTTCTGATAGGACTCATTAGGCACAAGATGGCTGCTGTCACATAAGACCTTTGACAGGCTACCAGTGCAGTGTGATACGGCTCCACACCACTCAAGGACTTTCTTACATTCATGTATAAAGAACTCTGCTCTTTTCATGAGAAAAACAACATTTCAACATTGTATCCCCAGCTAAAGAGAAGCTATGAGTCAGCTCTTTAGTTTGATATCACACCATCTACACTACTACATAAGGCGTTTTTATAGCCTATTTCATGCACAACTTGACATCTTTTGTAGCTTCTATAATTCTGACTCCATGCTTTGGTTGTTGTCTCACTTGTAACGTCACTTTGAATAAAGGTTTCTCTGTGACTCAATGGCTGCAGTAGGATCTATGTTCAGACAACCGTCATTCAGTGCTGCTGCCGCCAGGGCTGTTTTCAAACCAGTACACTGCACTTTGTGGTTATATATATATATATATATATATATTATATTATCATGGTTAATGTAGGCCTACTGTAGTAAAGTTATCATGGTTAATGTAGGCCTACTGTAGTAAAGTTATCATGGTTAATGCAGTAGGCCTACTGTAGTAAAGTTATCATGGTTAATGCAGTAGGCCTACTGTAGTAAAGTATTGGCCAGTACATGCTCGATGGGTTACTATGATGGGTTTTAAGCTTTGATAAACCAGCCCAAAACAAGTATAGGCTGCTTGAATAAGGAATCGTTGTACATTGATAACCCATTGGTTATGACCCGTCCTGCTTAAGGTATAAAGTCGATGTCTGGTCACCGTAACCAAACTGCCTTTATCAAAATGTGTTTTACATGCACATCTGTGTGCCTTTCCCTCACGGTTTCGCCATATCACACTGACTTCCAACACTGTTGGCGCGGCGTCTGTAGATATACTCATTACCTCCTCACACGCTGTTTTACACATCTGGAATTCTGCGGCGGCCCTGAACGCACATGTTTCTGAGGAGCTGAGATCCCAGGGTGAGACGAGGCTGGGAGCCAACATTCAACACAGGAGAACTGACAAGAAGCTGTTCGCACTTCTACCGTTTCCAAGTTGTCAAAGTGGGTGAGATTGCCACAGGGCTAAAGATCAAGCAGTCCATTATATCAATTGGAGGAGCTCTCGAGCACCGGCTATTTTTAACAATAATAAACCTGCAATTTGCCAGTGAGCCGATATTAAATCAAATCTGAGCATTAGGGAGCAGTAAGGCAGAACACAGTAAAAGTCAAACCGCCCGTGTAATCACCTAATTGACTCTGTCTGCTCTCAAATACCAGCCTTTACAGCATGCAAGGGGGGACCCCGACACCCACATTTCATCTTACTCATGAATGCACCAAGACTAGGAGTATTTACTTGAAAAAGCGCCATGAGACCCATGTATAATCACCCTTCAAGTTGGATCGTTCTACTCCTAATTACATAATCCTCCTTTGAGTTGTATTATTTTCGCCAAGTCTGAAATGCACAACAATAACTTTGACAACAAATTGAGAAGAAAGCTAAAGTCTCCTCAAAACAAGTTTGAGAGACAGAAGATAAGTCATGGTCCAGGCTGTGAATGGATGCAGGTCAGTGTAACCGTCTACACTCCTAGGTTCTTCTCCTTGGCCTTCTTCAGTGCTTCAATATTTCAAATAAGGTTTCCTCCTGTGGTGTTGTGTGTTTACTGTGTGTTTACTCTGTGTTTGTGTGTTCACTGTGTGTTTGTGTCTTTACTGTATGCTGCGCTGTCTTGCCCGGACCTCTCTTGTTAACCAACCTGGGTCAATAAAGGTTCAGGCCAAGCCCCTCCCAGCTAGTAGGGAGACTTCAGAACTAATTCAACTCAACAACAGAGTTCTGGCCAACTAACTGGCTGTGCTACTGTGATGCTAACTAGCATAGCTGGCATGTGTGGGTGCTGTGAGTGGGAGGGAACGTTGGTTGTAAGACTCTTGTAAAGGAATTTACAAGAGTCTTCAGCATTTTTTAAAAGTAAACAATATATCGGTTATAGGATGTGATTTTATAGATAACATTATTTAAAGCACCATCGATCACAATAGACTAAAGATATGTCCTGGTAATTCGAAATGCTCCGTATTACAACTTTAATAAAAAAATATTTATAAAAGAAACGAAGGGGAGAAGGCAAAAGGCAGTGAAGGCTTCTGGGCATCACTGAAGTGAAGCAACTCTTCCATGTCTCCAGGCCTGCGTTCCACCAGGGAGGAGGCTCAGCAGGGACCCCTAGGAGCCATCCCTCAAAGGGACGGCTGGGGTCGGATCTGTGTGACAGATGGGGCCCAGGCGGTAAACAGTCGTATTTATGGAAATAGTTTGACAAGCAATTAGTCGAGGCGTGATGATGCACAGCCTGTTGGTCTTATAGTCCAATCCTTGAATGTAAGGGAGGGGTTGCGATTAGCGGTGGAAAAACATTGGGTGGTGTAAACAATGTCTTTCATGCTCATAACCCCTGTACCATTAAGAGACAAGCGCCATATTCACAGAAATTAAAAACAATATGGGTGATTAGCTATAATGGGATCGCAGTGTCACAAACTGACTTATGACTTACTTTCCACTTGGGCTGGACTGGAAGTTTTGACCTTTCAAAAGGTTTTCTTATTTCTATCCTTCAGAACAGCGGTGCCTGGTGATAAAGTCCTCAACAAAATACTTTAATCACACAGAGCCCAGGATTCATAACTTGTGAAGACATTTTCACCCCAGGCAGTCTCTGGTTAATGACCCTGTGTGACCTTCACTCTCTTATCAATTTTTTATCAGCCAAATTCAATTATCTGAAAATGCCGGGTAGTTACATCTCAATTTCAGACTTCAGTGCTTGGACCTCATATCTTAGGTCGATATCTTCTTATTAAAATATATATATTAGAAGATATTACATTGAAAACTATGTAAAACGGGAGAGGAGTTTCACTAGAGAAAACTGTTAATCTCTACTCTCTGTAGCTCATTTAGCAGCCTTTCTAGGTACACTAATGAGGACATGAGTACACTAGCATACTAAGGACCAACACTAGCATACTAAGGACCAACACTAGCATACTAAGGACCAACACTAGCATACTAAGGACCCCAACACTAGCATACTAAGGACCCCAACACTAGCATACTAAGGACACCAACACTAGCATACTAAGGACCAACACTAGCATACTAAGGACCAACACTAGCATACTAAGGACCAACACTAGCATACCAAGGACCCCAACACTAGTATACTAAGAACCCCAACACTAGCATACTAAGGACCAACACTAGCATACTAAGGACCAACACTAGCATACTAAGGACCAACACTAGCATACTAAGGACCAACACTAGCATACTAAGGACCCCAACACTAGCATACTAAGGACACCAACACTAGCATACTTAGGACCAACACTAGCATACTAAGGACCAACACTAGCATACTAAGGACCAACACTAGCATACTAAGGACCCCAACACTAGCATACTAAGGACCAACACACCAAGTACCCTAATATGCCAGACAAGATAGATTAGATCCATGCAGGCCTATTAGTATTCTCCATTAAGGATCCTTTTTGGAAAAGGAAAGCATAACAACTGATATTTAACAGTAGACAAACCAGCCACTGGAACACAAACAAGGTGCACAAATAATTGAACACAAGACTCCACAATAGTACTGTTTTTTAGAATGAATAGAAAGGCAGTTCACTTAGCAGAGGGTAAAATCAATAAGCCGTGCTCAATGCACACAGCACACACCACTCCTAAAGCCAAACAGAACGCAGGTGGACAGACACATGGAATCTGACCCAGCAACACAGAGCAAACTGTAGGTAAAGCAGCAACCCTACAATCTGACCCAGCAACACAGAGCAAACTGTAGGTAAAGCAGCAACCCTACAATCTGACCCAGCAACACAGAGCAAACTGTAGGTAAAGCAGCAACCCTACAATCTGACCCAGCAACACAGAGCAAACTGTAGGTAAAGCAGCAACCCTACAATCCGGTGGTCCGGCCCACAAGAGCTCTCAGATATCAGGTGCTTGTGTCAGGAAGGTCCTCGTATTTAATATGTTACGACCCTAAGTAGGTATCAGACGTGGTAAGGAGGTAACACACATAGAATATAAGGATGATAAGGAAACTCATATTGTTGTGTCAGGAAGGTCCTCATATATACACATAGAATAGAAGGATGATAAGGAAACTCAGATTGTTGTGTCAGGAAGGTCCTCATATATACACATAGAACACACATAGTTGCTCCAATATCAACTGCATGCTTACATTGTTCTCAAAGTCTTTAATATCGCCAGCTGGACAAAGCCTTAACTAAAGTAACACATGATTATGGTTCAACCATAGATCTAATTTCTGCCATCCAAAACAATGCTGTAGCCACAATAAACGGTCCATCAGTATCAAACCTCTTCCCCATGTGTCCAGTATCAGACTCACGAGTTGTGGGCTTGGTGGGAGGAGCTGGGATGATTGGCCAACACGCTGCAGCTGTGCTGGTTCAGTTGTTTGTTGTTGGGGTAAGAAGAGCTGCTATAGCCATAGGCTTATATACATAGACGCCGCATTGGCCTTGGTTTGTCAACATGCAAACCAGTACAAACCAGTACAAACCGCCATGTTGGAGAGGCAAAGACTGGCCAGTGAACATATAGGCCTACATTAAACAAGAGAGCTGCGGTTTTATTATCAAATAAAAAGCACCATGACGTTTACATTACTCAACCAAACTAAATTTGTTGTTTTATTTCAAGGGTTTATGATCTCCATAGAGTAAAAAAAAGAGAAAAAAAAGAAATATATATATACATATATTGATATTATATAAAATACAAATACATACGATTTAATATGAAAGAAAAACCGACTCATTGAAATGGGTTGAGAAATGTAGACGTTATAGTGCTTTTTATCCAGATAAACCACAGCTCCTCTCTTTACTTGTATTTGTTTACAGGCCAGTCTTGGCCTCTCCAATATGGCGGCGATGTTGACGTATCTAGGCAACGGGACCAAGCGGCCTCTATGTATATATGTCTATGGCTTCAGCGGCCCTTATGGATATATTCAACATTAAAGTCACCATGAAATGAAAACACAATTTCCACTTGCTTGGACGCTCATATTTACATCATGCATATCATATCACTCATTCATCTGTTTAACAATGTATGCCAAAGGGAGTATTATCAGCTTTACATGGAGAAACATCACATGACTGAGGTCAGATACAAGTTATAAGGATAAGGAAGTTATCCTTATCGTCCCTTAACAGGGGAATTGGTTTCAGCCAGGGTCACATGACAACACATAATTACAGACGGACAGCAACGACAACAACAATAAAGTATAGAGATAGGCCAGACAGGAGATCAAATTACAGTGCAACAACAGTGTGCCAAACTCAAGACAATAGATCCCTCTGAAGTTCTAGATAACGTTCTTTTTTAGATCTTATGTTTTTACCTCACAGTAAGAGATCTCACCCCATTGAATGTGACACAGTAGAATGTCTGCGGTCATCCTGAGGAGAAATTAGACTTGGTCTGTAATGAGATACAGTTTTGTTTTCAGTTTATCAAATTAGTCACAAGATACAATAATTATAAAAGAGAGGGTCGAGCGAGAGGGAGTGGAACAGCCCAACTGCTAGCCTGGTTAGGGCTCCCACCTTTAATTGGATCAATTCTGTAGAATTGTGGTTCAAAAAATGTCTTTCTATAGTCCTTTATTAGTTCAAAAGCATTGCTTAATCTGTCTTCTGTGTACATCCCACCACCTTTCATGTGGTCCGTACATATGATCAATTATTCAATATCCTAATCGCTGAATGAGAAAAGAGCGTTTAGCACATGCAGACTCCAGCTGCCTTTCAATTAGTTGAATAGCTTTGGTTTGAAACGTCCACAGTTCCAGAGATGCTTGCTCGGCTGTAGCGATTTAGCTTCTACTTTAGAAAATCACTTCTCCTCAAATTCATCCTCCTCTCGTTGTTCGGGCCTAACGACTCGGCCTAATTCCTCTTTTTCTTCCTGTGCTCCTCAAAGCGATGTGTTCTTGTCCCCTAAACCGGGCCTGACATCCACACACTTGTTCATTAAGCAGCTTAAAACCCACTGATTAATTGGCTTAGGTTCCTAGCATGGATGTGACCTGCAGCAGACACACAAGAGCAGGCAGGAGGATGAGTAATGATGAACAGCACTGCATAGAGATTAGGATATTGCGTTGTTGATCGTATTAATGCACCAGATGAAAGGTGGTGCTTTTGTAATAATAAACATGATTTATGTAGCACCTGAAAAACCCCACAAAGTAGTTTACGTTCAACAATACAAAATCTGACAGAACATAAGGCATAGAAGAAGGAAACCATCCCATAATACAGGTTCAGGTGGATGTGGTTCCATCCCAGGAGACACCTATCTGCCCTCTATTTAAGCACCTGAAGAGTCCTCCCCTCTTTTTTAAAGGAGATAGCAGAAGAAATTGAATTTCCCATGATGCATCATGGCTCTCTCCCGTGAGAGGGAGCTAGAGCCAGCGAGCATCTCTCTAAACCTCTATAATGGATGGTTATTGTCTTCTTTATTTACCTTCTTGTTCCTTCCTTCTCTGCGTGTTCTCGTCTTCCGATTCAGTCCTTCCATTTATTTTCAGTTACTGCCATGAGTTTTACAGCGTGAGTTCATCTCCTGTGAATAGGACAAAACAGTGCTACCCTGTGACGTAACCATGACATGACCTGCCATGAACTAACCCTGATGTCACACAACCCTGACGTCCCCTAACCCTGATGTCATCGAACAATGATATGTCATTGATAATCAGGCCCATTGCCTAATCATGACATCAACAAAATATGACCTAACCATGACGTCACCTAACCATGATGTCACCTCCTCATGATGTCACCTCACCATGATGTCACCTCCTCATGATGTCACCTCACCATGATGTCACCTCCTCATGATGTCACCTCCTCATGATGTCACCTCACCATGATGTCACCTCCTCATGATGTCACCTCACCATGATGTCACCTCCTCATGATGTCACCTCCTCATGATGTCACCTCACCATGATGTCACGTCACGTCACCATGATGTCACCTCACCATGATGTCACCTCACCATGATGTCACCTCACCATGATGTCACCTCCTCATGATGTCACCTCACCATGATGTCACCTCACCATGATGTCACCTCCTCATGATGTCACCTCACCATGATGTCACTGCATCACTCCAGAGGTCAACAACCATAAACCAAACGTTAAGGAAACATCCAACTGTGTTTTCAATTCCAGCACGCACACATTAGCATATCAAATGAGTACACACACCAACAATACACAAAAACATTTATCACAGTTCAGTAATTATACCAACAATAACATTACAATGCTTTTAGTATTTGCGTAATTATACCAACAATTGAAATTACAATGGTTATAGTAGTTCAGTAATAATACCCACAATAAAAACAATTACAATGCATTTAGTGCTTGAGTGATTATAGCTACACTAACAAAGCTGCAAGGCACTACAAGATGAATTCATTGTAATGTTTTGCAGTACAAACCTCTGTGAGGTGAGACAGTACAGACCTCTGTGAGGTGAGACAGTACAGACCTCTGTGAGGTGAGACAGTACAGACCTCTGTGAGGTGAGACAGTACAGACCTCTGTGAGGTGAGACAGTACAGACCTCTGTGAGGTGAGACAGACTCTAGAGGGAGACAGTAGTCTGATATCACATGTCAAACAAGCCTTACTGAGATAAGCTCATGAGAAATGATTCAAGATTCT
>OOFG01102194.1:0-15852 GCA_900323295.1 Molva molva | reverse complement strand
CACATCTGAAATTATTCCTGTTTGGCTATTTTGATAATAATCACTAAATAAGTAAAATAAGACTAATAATTAATGTATTCTGGATAAAGAGAGAAAAATGATATTATGAGATCATATAAACTCTGGGTTGTTTAATACATGTAATAAATTAACAGATATTCCATTTATATAAATTATGAAAATTGCATTTGTGATTAATACACTGCAGGAATTACATTTCCATCTTGATTAAGTAGAACATTTTCATCATCCTGCACTAAATCTGTCTGGTAATTTCTTTTGGTCTGTAAATCTTTGACATTGAAAAGTTTCAAAAAACATTCCTTTCTGTGTGTGGATGTGTGTAAATGTTTTTGCATGCACTGTGGGTAGGTGTGTGTGTGTGTGTGTGTGTGTGTGTGTGTGTGTGTGTGTGTGTGTGCGTGTGCACTCTAGTATGGCAGTTGATTAGTGGTTTATTTTCTCTGTTTTAAACTGAAGTGGTTCAAGTGTGAATGTTGTAAATGTTTACTTAAAAGAGAGAGTAAGCTTGGCAGTGTTTTCACTAAATTACCTAGGGTTGATGGGAGAAACACATACACACATATATATATATATATATATACACACACACACACACACACACACATTTGATGCTGTGTCTCCTCCACCTGGCCTGGTATTTTATCTCAACCCTATCCTATTGCTAAGCCCTGTCCCGCCTTGTCTTAATGAGCTGTAGCTCATTAACTAAAAGCAATTTCCCAGTCCCTTGCGTAAGGTCATGTGGATGCCCTTGTATGTGAAGTTGTTCTGTTACAGTTGAACCGCCTTATGAATTGAAGCCGTCGTCTCTCTCAACACAGCCAAGAATCAGATCATTTTCTGCACTGGCTCAAACTAGCTTGTATGACATTTGCCATGGAAACTCTCGGCCGATAGTTGGAATCCCTGTCCCAAATATCGGTATTTTTAAATACATAAAACGCCACATAGGGCCTATGGCAAATCGAGTGATATTTTGCTTGCTTGTCACAGAGCTGAAATCCCTTTTTAGTGGCCCTTTATGCTGTGGTATCCATTTGATATGCTAGCCTTCAATGTTCCGCCTAATTGACCGTGTATAACAAAAAGGCATAACCGAGGACATTTCAATTCTGGCCTTGTGCTTGCTTTACTTAGAGATTAAAAAATCTGCAGTCAAATTTGGACTTTAATTTATTAAAATAATAATAAATCACAGTCTTATGTTTGCAGGGGAAAAGCATCTCAACTGCCTCTTGTCTCTGTCATAGACAACATTTCGAGCAAATTAGAAGCAACCTGTTGTTAACATGTTAACACACAGTCAGGCAGATGAATCATTGAGAACCACCTGTCACTAGGTCCACGATATATATAGGGGTTGTATACATCCAGTGCTAATATGGGCGTTGGGAAGCTTTGATGTCACTGTGCCTTAAGGCCTTTTCTCGTGGTACAAAACAGACCAGAGCTAGTGAAAACCTGTTCCCTCAAAGGGAGACCAATCACTTAGTTCAACTAATTTAATTGTCTGATTTATGTATGGGGGGGTGCTCCGTGGAAGTCTTTGGTGGCGAGATGAAACGGCTCTAAAATGCCTGTGTTTTTCTGTGTTTGTTTGAAAGGCACTCATTTTATATTTTCAAAGCCCTGCGGCTTCTGTTTGATGGGCGACCAAAGTTTGTGAACAAATCAACCCAAATTCTGTTCCATGATTGGGATTTTGATCTGGGAGTCTGTTTATGGTAGAAGTTGAACCAGTGTTTTTACAAGGACAAAATGTCTCCGAGTCATCTTTCGGTGTAGCCTATTTTTCTTTCCTTGTCTTTTACTTATCGCAGAACTTTGGTCTACAAGGCAATCCCCCTTGGGATGGTGAGTGGGTTTTTATGTTATGGGGGGTGGCGGGTGGGATATATGATCCAACCAGCAGACAGACTTGCGGTCAGTTCTGGGCGGGTAATGGAATTCTGTGGCCTGACTCTCTATAGAAGGAATTTCAATAGCATTCAGGCAAGGTTGACATAACCAACATGAGTAGACCACCCTAGTCATGATTTAAAATGTGGCCGTGGTCAGGAATGTGAACTTTAGTTCCTGCATAGGAGTGTGTTTGTTATGGCAAAGAAGAAGTCAGAGGCCACAGCTATTTTACCCAGGTAAACTTTAAACTGTGTGAATTATAGCGAGACCCACCTGTTTGACCCGGTAATGTGTCTGTGTTTGTGTTTCAGGTGACTTGTCCCCCATCCAGATGTTGCCTGTCTCGCAGTCCCAGTTTATTCCCTTGGCTGAGGTGCTTTGCTCGGCCATTTCAGACATGAACTCGTCCCAAACCACTGTCTCCCAGGAAGCGCTCGTCAACCACATGAGCAAAGCCCATCCAGGTAACACACAGCTAGATAGTCTAGTGAGCGGGGTGTTTGACTCCCAGCTGAAAGGCACTGTGTTCGATCCCTTGTGTCTACAGCTTACCTGTAGGCTTTTCTGAGCAATATACCTTACCCCTTACCTGCTCCTTAATGCTTCTGAATTCACTGTAACTCGCTGATATCCCTATAAAAGCATCTGTCAAATGAGTAACAGTTATATAAATAAATCCTCAGCCCATACTAAACAAAGGCAGCAAGCCTACATACGTATCCAGTTTTCTGTTTTCATATAATCCATCCCTAATATTCTCAAATTGTGATTTCATAGAATGCATTGTTGTTCCTTTGTGCTCTCCATCCAGGAATGACAATACCGACTCAGGACATTCTGTACAACGCTTTGGGTGCACTGATTAAGGAGCGCAAAATCTACCACACGGGGGAGGGCTACTTCATCGTGACCCCGCAGACCTACTTCATCACCAACAGCCTGGTCAGGGAGAAGAACTGGTGGGCCTCGCCCTCGGGGGACGACCCTCCCTCCCCTCCCCCTATCACCTACCTGTTGAGCAACGAGGCTTGCAACGTGGACAGCGCTCACGCTCCCCTGGTGGCACACTGCAAGTCCTGCAGCTGTTTCGCACCTCCTCAAGCAACGTCCAATGTCGCCACGACGCCGCCCACTGCGGCCACCGTCCCGCCCTCCGTGGTTCCCGACGGCCACTCGGTCTCCATATCCATCAGCGAATGCACGGGCAAGAGCTTGAAGTGGCCGCGTCCATCCGAGCACAAGCCCACGCTGGTGCATCAGTCCACTTCCACGGCGGCCGACTACCAGCCCAGCGAACTTAGCAAAACCACTGCGACCACCAACGCCACGAGCCGCAAGGACAAAGACTGCAAGGACAACAAGTCGGGAAGGAAATTCGGCCTCAGTCTTTTCTGGAGGAATGGAGCGAAAAAGGAAAAGCCAAAGAAAGAGTACGCCTCGTTCTCGGGTCAATTTCCTCCGGAGGAATGGCCGGTCCGGGACGAGGAAGACCTCAACAACCTACCTCGTGACCTGGAGCACGCCATCATCAAACGCATAAACCCTGAACTCACCGTAGACAACCTGACACGGCACACGGTCCTCATGAAGAAGCTGGAAGATCGAGGGGAGAGAGCGATTGAGAAGGTGCAGGAGAGAGTCGTTGACAAGGGGGAACGCGTGGACAGAGGCGTGGATAAGGGAATATCAACTGAAATCCTGACCGTTTCCAAACCCCGGCACCATCAGTCATCGCGGGGGGCAGGGGTGGGCAGGAGGTCTGTCCCCAAGGCTTCCCGCAGCAAGCGGAGGCCCTTCTCCTCCAGGGAGAAGCACAGGGAAAAGGAGAAGGAGAGAGCTAGGAACAAGACCCATATATGTGAGGAAGAATACCCCGAGGAGGGAGACCTCGTCCCCTCTCGGCTCCAACCAGACATCCATGCGGATGAGCCGGAGCACCTAGAGGGAGCTGGAGCTGGGGACGAGAAGTGCGTGTATAAAAAACGCATCGATAACCCTTTCCACGCTCAGCCAATTAGTGACAGCGCAACCCCGACAACACTCACCACCAATTGCCAGAGAACTATTGCCAACAACAAAGGGCATAGGAGGCGGGACACAAAGGAGAGTCGGACATCGGCGGCAGGAAGGAAGGAGCGTACAGGGCTCCGTTCCAAGTCATGGGATCCGCATCCGACCAAAGTTATTGTACCGGACACGCAGCATGCAGGCAAATCCTGCACAGCCAATGACAGATATGCCTGTCTCCGCGAGAGGGAACTAGCCGCAGATAATCACCTCCAGGCGGATATGAAGCTCAGCCGAGAGCTGCCCTCAGGCTACAGCGCAGTCTACCCTCAGAGCAGCACGCTGAGGATAGACGACAAGCTCAGACACCAGACGGGGCCGGGCAACGTGGAGGCCAGGGCATCAGAGGACGAACCCAGGCCTATGCATGAGTGGCAGGGCAGGGGTACCGCAGACAGCCACAGGCATCAGGTGGAGCAGACGACGACGGCGGAGGTCCCTGCTAACATCATATCATACTCCGATGCCGATGTTATCCTCCCTACTCATCCGTACGATTCAGCGCTTAAAATGCATGACCCCGCAGTACCTTGGACTAAAGCTAATGCTTCTCTTCAGCGGACACACTCCCTCAGGCATGCCGAGAAACAGGAAGAGAACCTGCACAGGCCTGATCTGCTCCACTCACACCAACAGCCTGGAGATTTCACAGCAAATCGACGGCAACAGGTGGCAGAAGCCAACGTCGCTTTGAGTGTGAATAGAGCACTGTTTAACAGACCGGAGCTGGCTGCCGACAACGGCTCCTTGTTGACAAACAGCCACGACTTCATAGAAGATGACCACCGGCTCTATCAGGACGACGAGGCAGACGAGGATGCCTGCAGCTCCTTGTATTTGAACGAGGAGGAGATGGTAGACGGCACGCCCTACGTCACAGCCCTAGCTGATCATCACAGCCACCATGTGGTTTACTCGGACTACGACTCCGATATGCATTACCATAAGTACCCCCGTGTTCAGCCACACGACCCCCACCGCTACCAACCACCAGCCCATTCCAGCGGACAAGAAGACTGGGACGGCAGCATAGCTCATACAGACAGCTTTTCTGCAGCCACCCAGGGGGAAAGCTCTCTGAGTCCCAACAGACTAAGGCAGAACAGCTGGAGTCATCAACATCACAGTCAGATCAGTAGATCCTCAGGATTCCAGAGCGAGGCGGGCTCCAGGCGAGCAACACTGCTGACGGCGGAGCCACGGCAGGGGGCCATTGTCAGCCTAGACCCCCAGGAACCCCCTGAGCCAGCGGACAGCAGTATCTTTGATTACTGCCAGACCAGCGAGGTGGAATCCGATGCCGAAACTGTTCGGCGGTCTGTCGGCGAGGGGGATGGCGAGTCTGCTCACTGGGGGGTGGAGCTGGAGCAGGAAGCGACAGAGGAACAACTGGAGAGGGTGGTGGGTAACGGAACCCCTCAGAGCCATGTGGTCGGACGGAGCATGCCCAGTGGAGCCGGGGCAGACAAAGTGGAGACGGGGGAGATTGCAGAGAGCCAGAGCATCACAGGGGATAGTGGTATAGACTCCCCGAGGTAAATGGATAATTTATCTTTAATTGGGGATGGATGGCGTGTTAGTGGATATGGTGTTCCACTCTAAGCCAAACGGTACTAGATTCGATTCCCAATGTCCACAGCCTTGGCATCCTTGAGCAAGATACCTAACTCCTACCTGCTCATTAACAGCATGCATTTAAAAAATAATCACTGTAAGTGGTAATGGTATTTTCTTGCTACTTTAAGTACCATATAGATATTTACAGACCATGTCCAGTAACTAAAGGAGCCCTATCCCCTCATGGTATTGCAGTGCAGGTTTATACCCCCATTTGTGGACGTGCGACAATCTGAGGCTCAAGGGATGAGGAAAAATAATAAGCACTATACTGGCGATAGTTAACCTCTGGGTTAGATGTCCAATTGAGTGCCTCAACAACTTGTGTTTTTAGCCTTTTATGTAGCGTGCGATGGAGCTGAATAAACAATATGTAGCCAATTACAGCACCTAGTGTTTACACAGGAGGCAGTGATTATCATAATAAGTATAATTACAGCCATGGTACTTTCTTATATTTTCATTTAATGAAGGGAAGGGAAAACACGTTTTTTGCCATTAACTCAATCCATTATATGGATATTATTATATACATTATAATATTTGGAGGGCAGGTCATATGTCAACTAAGAAAATGTGTGTGTGTTCTGTTCTGTAGGACCCACCTGAGCCTGGCCACCAACAACACAGTGATTCTGGAGGGTCTGAAGAAGAGAGGTTTCTTGCAGAACTTGGAGAAGCTGCATTCCAAGAGCAGCACTATACGACCACAGAGCTCCCTGCTACAGCTCACCCCCGTTATGAATGTATAGTGTGGGTTCTGGGCCTCTCGGTCTCTCCTGCCCGGTCACCCAGAGTGGGGCTAATTGTTTCTGAATGACTCCCCGTCACAAAAACACAAAAACTTACCCAGTGGCCTGGATGCAAAGTGTATTATGTACATATGTGTAATTTCTTTGTTTTGTACATGTTTTAAGGCAATATATTCTAATAGCTGCACATATACAGAGCAAATGGTCTGTGTGATTTATAATGTAGTGTTTATTTAGAGCTATTAACTGCTCATTGAATGTTTTTTTTATCCACATTGAGTGTCTGGAAATTAGGATTCTTCCCAGCATTTGATTTCTTTCTTTGTCTTTGCAAATAATCAAAAATAAATCATAAATGTACACAAATGTAATGTATTCATGGAGTTGATAATTGGAAAAAACATGGAACACACACAACTTATACCACTGCTGGTCCAGGATTAAAGGACAACTTATCAATGAGTGTTATTTATAGGAAGTGATCCTGCCTCCCAGCAAGGCTTGGAAAGCACCGGGTGATTCTAGAGGGAGTGGTGGGTTTGACAGCCGGTGACCTTTCAGCCCACATCTCCATGAAACCAATGGATGTTTTGTAGGTGAGCTGCGTTCTATTGATACATCTTAAGAGATCATATGCCTGTACCCACAGTGAATTAGGCTGGTAAACCAGCCATCACTCTGGACTGTACTGGTCAGCCTTGTTGTGTAAGTTTTTCATGTGCTATTCCCATGTGACTGGCCATATTACGTTACTCTCCTTGTTGGAAGATATCCCAGTTAGAATCTGCGTCAAGCATGCAATATTCAGGAGAAATGGCGCCACCTTGTGCTCAATTAAAAAAAACGCAGGCACTCTATCTCCCCCTAGCACCAGATCAGGGGTAATGAAGCACAACAGCCTTTCAATGCTAACATGGAACCAAAACCCAACATCTTCCGAGTAATTAATCATGTTAGTCTCAACTTGAGATCAGATGACTAACTATTTCCCCTAAAGCAAGCATGAACAGGAAACCAGAGAGAGTCAATGACCTTTATTTATCCATACATGTGCCACTCAAATCCGGAAGATGTTACAGATTTCCCCTTAGAGGCTTTTACTGATCATGGGTTATTTTGCTCTACATTGGAGGTCATTGACAAGGATGGAAAAAATTAAAGACAATAATGATCGTAACAGTGTCAACGGTAATATACATAAAAGCAAAACAAAAAAAAGGAAAAAAAAGGTATCAGTGACTTCAAATTAAAATGTTGGGTAAGTATGAATAAGAACAAAAATCCTGAAAACCCTAACTTCTTTTTTCCAAATAACTGCTTAGCATACATTTCTACATGGCATGCAATAAGGCACCTATCTAACACAAGGAAGAAACCTATGCTACAGTTTGAAGCACAATTGTTATCCAAAAGAAAATATTGCTCACCATTTTACCACCCATAAAAACTGTATTTCTCATTCCCTTTCATATGACCCAAGCCATGTCTAAAAAAATACATGTTTGTAAAAGATATTTTACACAGACCAGTTAATAGAGCGCAATCCCATGGAATCAGATCTTGGTCATGTAAAAGAAAGTTCTCTTTAGTCTTGTAATTGTCTTTATATTTACATTGTAATAAGCAGTTTGACCAAATTGTGACAATTTTGCATCATACTTCACAAGATTTAGCTATCCAGTACACAGATAATTGATTTATGTCTCCAAACCAATGAAGAATCTGCCTCTGCAATCAGGTGATGCTGGAATTGGGGGAAATAAAACTGTAAATAAGAAAGGACACAGGGCATTTTGCAGTATGCTATGCAGTATGTTTATTTAACATTATGCATTTTCCTCATAGCTAAAATGGAACCCAGAGAGGAGGGGGGGCCTAGGCAAATGCTGCCATCTGTACAACAGTACAAAAACCATGTAGTCTAACGAATGGAGAACAAAGAAAAACAGCTGGATGATGAATAGATTGGGGTAGATTGTTTGATTTGAGACCATTTTTTTTTTACTGCAGGGTGAGAGCACCTGAAGTGTCTCTTGTAGCTCACGCTAAACTGGTAGCGAAAAAGGGGAAAAAAGGTGGCGCCAGAGTGGATCCTGCTATCAAAAATGTCATCTTCTGGATCATAACAGCACACGAGTAACCTATACATATATATATAAAAGAAATCTTCAATTATTTACATAGAATTTCTTTTCTTTTTTTTTTGCTAAACATGGACTGATAGGAGAAATCGCCAATTGAAATCCTCAAGACAATAGAACTTTTCTTGATCGCCAATCAGTCGCCCAGTGAGCCACATCACATGAAGTTACATATGCCTGCCTGAAGGTATATTCATTGAATTCAGCCTCAAATAGCCAAGTCAGAAGGGCAAGCGCCGTCCAGGTAACATTGTTAGTATATCAAATCACTTTTTTTTTTGTTTCCTTTTAAAAGCATTCAAAAGGTCCTGGACTATGCCCAGAACAATCGCGGGGTACCTCAAATACAATAAGAGGGTCAATCCCAAATTTCACAACCGCCTCACACGGAGCAGCGTCACGGGTTCTACTCGGCCCGTCATCTGCTCCAGCTCTGAATTTCAGATTACTCCTTCAGAACCCCGCATCGCTGTCCATAGAGCTCCCCTGCTCTGCTCAAACATGGTGAAGCGCTGAGCCTTGTTGCCTATTAGGTGTGGGCCTGATATTTACTGTGACTACATTAAAGAGGATGAGACCATTGGTATAAAACACCGGGTGAGCAGGCGCTTGTGCGTGTTTGTGTGCGCACATGTCCAGGGGATAGTGCTCAATGATCTATGTGAATCCTGTGATGCCGGGAGAGGGAGGACGAGTGGTTAAAGCCTTTCCCACACTGGGAGCATCTGTATGGCTTGTCACCGTCGGCCAGGCGCTGTTTGGTGATGGTGTGGGAGAACCCTTTTCCCGAGGGGATGGCGTTGTACTCCTGCATCTGCTGTTGCTGCAACAGTTGCTGCTGCTCTTGTTCTTGCTGCTGCTGCTGCTCTTGCTGCTGCTTCTCATCCATGTGCACCCTCTGGTGACGGGTCAGCGAGGACGAGTGGTTGAATCGCTTTCCGCAGTGGGGGCAGGTGTAGCAAGTCCCGTCAGAGTGGACCCTCTGGTGCCTCGACAGAGAAGAGGAATGGTTGAAGCCCTTTTCGCAGTGGTGGCACATGTAGGGCTTGTCGCCCTGCTGGTGCATCCTCTTCATGGGACTCCCGTAGCCGAAGCCCTTGCCGCTTGGCACGGCAGCGTACATGTTGTTCTGCCGCAGGTGGATCTTGTGGTGTCGGGAAAGGGAGGAGGAGTGGTTGAAGCCCTTGCCGCACTGAGAGCAGTTGTAAGGCTTTCCTCCGGCATGGACCAACTGATGTTTCTTCAGGTGGCGCTTGCGAACAAAACTCTTCCTGCACTGGTTGCATTTGTACGGCTTCTGGCCGGAGTGGACCCGCTGGTGTTCTCTCAGGGTGGCAGCAGCGGCAAAGCACTTGCTACACTGTGTGCAGCGGTGGGGTTTGTCGCCCATGGCCGCCGCGTGGGTCTTCTGGTGCTGCTTAAGGTTGGAAGTGGTGGCAAAGCCCTTTCCACACTGGCCACACGTGTAAGGCTTGTCGCGTGCGTGGAGCTCCTGGTGCTTCTTCAGATGCCTCCGGCGCACAAAGCTCTTTCTGCACTGGGTACACTTGTAGGGCTTGTCCTCCGAATGCATCTTCATGTGCTCTCTTAGGGTGATGGCGGCCGCGAAGCTCTTGCCACACTCTGAACATCTGTGGGGCTTCTCCGCCAAATGGATCATCTGGTGAGACTTGAGAGTGAAGGAGTCCATCATTCCTTTGCCAACCATGTCGACTCCGGTGGGGACGTAGGGCTTTTCTTTCATGTGGATCTTCATGTGCTGCTTAAGGCTGGCCTCCACGGCGAAGCTCTCGCCGCAGTGGACACATATGTACGGGTTGAGATCTTTGTGGATCTCAAAATGCTGGTGAAGATCGGCGATACTGCCGAAGATTTCACCGCACTCGTTGCACTGCAGACCGTGGGCCTCGTGGATGATGACGCCGTTCTCCGACTCCACCGTCAGCTCCCCGCCATGGTCGGACTCCACCTTCACCACGTGGTCGTGTTCAGTCTTCAGCAGCACTTCTCCAAGCAGAGCTTCGTTAGCCGATCTGACCTCCCCCGTAAAACAATGCATTTCGCCATGCTCCACTTTTATGTAGTCGTGGTCCGTCTCCGCTACTATGGCTTCCACACAGGTCACCGCGCCGAGCTCTGTACCTAGGCCCTGGATCTTGGCCAGGTCCGAGCCATGGATCTCCAGCTCTAAACCACGCTTCTCCTCAGTCATGATCTCCGTCTCTGCACCATAGTGAAGGTCGACCTGGCTGTGGGCTATGACACACTCCGACCCAAGCGTGTCAAGGCCGGGTGTGTCACATTCAGTCTCTGACTCCGCCATGAGAACACACTCCAGCCCAACGACCTCCGTTTTATTGCCGGACGATAACTTTGTAGGGACTTGGGTTAGAGGAGATCCTCTTGATTCAGCGCAGCACACAAGTCTTTTCTGGACAAGCCGTTCTGCAATTGAAGACAAAAGAAAGTATTTATGTTTGCATTGCAATGCCTTTTTGAATTTTTGTGTACCCATTATGCCCAGTTTGATATTCTTATTTAGATTGTAAACTTAAATGCTTTCAAAGTTACACAGTTTTACACCTTACACTTCATGTTTTACTTTCAGTATCTGTTCTTAGTAACAAAATGTATTACTAAATAATTAGTACAAAGGCCATAATGAGGTTTAAAGGTCAGTTATATGGCATCAAGTTAAGATGAAAGTCTGGAGTCCTGGCGCAATTTTCATTATCATTGGGTTATGCATTAGTAATAAAATAAAGTATCTTCCAAGATATATGCATATCATAATATATATGATATAACATTCAAAACAAATGTATCAGGAGGATCTGGGGGACGGACCTGCACCATACACGATGTTATGTATATGCAATTGCAGACCACAATATACGATAATGAACGGCAACACGAGTTGTTCTCTAGTCCATATAACATATACGTGTTCACCCTTTTGGCGTTCGGTTAATATTTTGTCATTCTTCCCATTCATCCCACCGTAGTTGATGTTGACACTACAAAGATTTGGTATATTTTATAAATTTGCTACAGATGCCCCAAATTGCTAGTGCACTGCTCAACTTGGACGTGCTACGTAAGCACTTGGCTTACAATTTTAGCGCCCAGTAGAGCTTTACCTGACTAGCCAAAAACCATCTATAAAGTCTGAGTGGACCCCCACGTAATAATGTATAATTAAAATCTGCGCAGATAGTCCATCTTGTCCGTTATCTAAACTGCAATCGACTGTGCTTTCCGTTTGTTCGTTAGGTATTAAATGCAAAGGAATGTATCAATATTGGGAGTTGTAGCCCCTATAAGCATCTGATGGTTGTTAGCCTATCTAAACAGCTACATATAGCCAACATAGCCGCTAGTTAGCTGGCTACGGTGGGGAACTGGTTAACGACAAACAGTATTGCGTTAGCGGCTAATATGTTTGCGAATATAGCGAGCTAACTAGCTTCATAGCGAGCAATTAGCGGGTCTGTGTTACTAGTCTGAACAAACAACCAAATACGCTACAGTTTCAGAACAAATATAATTTCAAAGCCATAAGACCGCTTTTGAACCGCCTCTAGGATACGCTCAGCAACGCGGAAATCCTCATTGTGCGCAGAATTACCAGGCCATCTTGTCGTGCCACACCACCACTACCAGCTAGCCCAGATTAGTCTGCTCTAAAATGGCTGCCGCTAGTTAGCATGAGACAAGCTCGGCTACCGCCCTTCAAAACAACTTAATCTTATGCCACGTAATCTACAAAACCAAGGGAATCAGGACCACTAACACCACAACTGTGCAAAATCAAAACATACAAATGTGTTGTAAATCATCCATCAATACCGTCGTCATTCTTATAAGCAGACGTGTTTATATTTAGCACTACACCCTCGCCGTGAAGCTCGTTAGCTGAAACAAAGATGGCTAACGCAAAAGCGACGGAGTAATCGGGGGTGAAAAGCCCGGGAAAGGCTACCATCTCATCCGGGGAGATACACACAATATAAATGAAACAAGACATCCAGCAACCGTATTTCAAACGTAACAACATATGTTAATAAATTAAATACGCACGCTGCTGATGCAACCGTGGGCTGAAAGAAGAAGGCAGCTTCCTACCGACTAAAGCCCTCCTTAATGCGGCAGCAAACACGGCCTCAATGGCGGCCTTGCTCGGGGATAGCAGGACACAACAGCGCTAGCAGGCTGGCTACCTAGCCGCACCACCAGGCTAACTAGCCGGCTAAACCAGGTCGCTAGCACGGCTATCCACAACTTCTAGCGTCTGGCACCCAAACAGAACGGAAGCCTGATATAAAAAAACGCCTATCCGACCTACACACCAAGTTTTGTATGTCAAGCTAAATTGGAACAAAGCACCTACAAAAGTAAAATGGCGTTTTTGGCCACACTATTGATCGCCATAGCAAATTTTCCCTAAAATGTAATATTATCATGCGTAACGCTGCCACGGAGCATTTCAGATAATGGGCCTGGTGTGGTGTATTTTTCCACTACTGTATACACAGACAATATGCTTCTCGTAATCGGGAAATAAACGCACACACTCAGACAACATTAGAAGGCAGCAGTGCTGTTTTCCACAAGACACTATGGGCTCATCTTAATCCTCATACAAAGCTTTAAGGCACTACGCGATGTAACTTGTGATAGTCGCTAGATGTCTAAAAAGAAAACCCTCTACGCTGCTTTATATCGTTACCATCGCTGATGTATGTGTAAAACGGACACCCACCTTTATATCACAGTTTTTGGTTGTCGTTGACGAGAGATCGGTTGTAAGCTTTGAAACTAAAGAGTGGAGATAGCTGCGGGTTGGTCTGTGCTTCGTCAAACTGGTGGGTCTTCCTCTCTCTCCTCCCTCTCTGTGCAGCTCGCGCCACAGCTCGTCTGGCGCCAACGATGGAGAAACCGACACACTTTAGGGAACGTATCGTTGTCATTTCACCACCGTGACATGCTCTACTGCCGCCTACAGCCTAGGAGCTATCATTGGGGTACCTTATTATTTGTGAATAATTTGGCAACAATTAGTCAAATTAATAGACAAAATATGTATTTGTTTTTTTAATGACACTGGAGCTTCACCGTTTTTTGCGTTTGTCTTATTCTTATTATTCTCCTTATTATAACTTAAAAAAACAACATAAAATCGATATACTGTATTTGTTACTATACCATACATACCATATCATATCATACTATCCTTTAACCTATATCCCCCTATCCTCAATTATCCAATTTTTTCTTATCTTATCTTATCTTATGATAATATACTGTACTAAACTTTACACATTACTATACTACACTATTCTAAATGGGTTGTTTTATTTTGTAAGCCAAAAACGGACTAGAAAGCAAAACAAAGGGGATTAGTTTGTAACTCTAGCCTACATTATCCCATTTGTGGGTCATATAAGTAATGGCATGTAAGTGAGATAAAATGGCAGGTCAATTTATACCATTTTGCTAAGATATTTTTTAAGTTAACAACACCATGAGGGATTAGTTTCAGTTTATTTATTTTAAATTGTATTTTATTTTTACATTAATTAAACCCCTCTTGGTGAATGGCATTTTATGTTACACCACGCCTTTCACCAGGAGAACTGGTTTGACCAAAGGGAACACACCCCATAACTAGCATTCTTACACTACCTCAGTAGGAGTTTCGCTTAAGCTGCCCACATCTCTCACTCAAAGTATCAGCTGCGTACGCTTTCTTTATTCGCCTGCCATCTTTTCAACAGTGGACCAGTTCTTCATTTGTACTTCTTCTGTGATTTACTCAATATAGTAGTATTCAGCTGGGGACTTCAAACCTAACGATTAGCTCGACCACCATCCATTCATAATTCTGCCAAAAGAAGAAAAAAAAGAAAATGTCCCACCAAGGCACCCTGGACTTGGACCGCTACAGCAGCATGAGTAAGAGTCAGAACCGCCGCACCACCACCACCACCACCACCAAGACCAGGAGCCTGTCCCGGGACCAGGCCAGAACCGGGGACGTCATGTGTGACTTCTGCACCACCAGAAAGGCGTGGGCGGTGAAGTCGTGCCTGGTGTGCCAGGCCTCCTTCTGCGAGGACCACGTCCAGACCCACTACGAGTACCCGGCGCTGATGAAGCACAAGCTGGTGAAGGCCACGGGTCAGATGAGGGAGAAGCTCTGCGCCCAGCATGATAAGCTGCTGGAGGCCTACTGCCGCAGCGACAACACGTCCGTGTGTGTCCTCTGCATGATGGACGAGCATAAACACCATGACACCGTTCCCGCCGGGACAGAGAGGACCGAGAAGCAAGTGAGTGAATCTCACAATAATATGAATAATATTTAGCAGATGGTTTAAGGACCTGATAGGGGGTCAGGGCCAGAGGTAGGCTGCGGACATTGGGGATCGAACAAAGGACCTATCGACTGGGAGTCAAACACCCTAGCCACCACACTATCCCTTTAGTTGAAGTTAGTGCTTGCCATTTTTTTATTTACATCTGGAGCATTTTAGAAGAATACAATTTGTAAAATATAGCTCCATATTGTGTGTATTTTAACCTGAATGGGTAATAAATTGGTCATTATAAATGTCTTTTTTTGGTCTCCCTCTCCAGAAACAGCTTGGCAATACTCTTCACAAATCTCAACAGAGGATTGACGGGCGAGTGAAAAAGTGGCAGGACCTCAGACAAGCTGTGGAATCAGTGAAAGTGAGTGTGATGTGGTCGGCTGAGTCAAGTGTACCCTGTACAATCCACAGGAAAACACTTTCCATCTGATCAAAGCAGAGAAGTATAATAACCTTTTTTTATATATAACTGAACAGCATTCAGCCCAGACGGCCTTGGATGAAAACGAACGGATCTTCACTGAGATCCTGCGCTCCGTAGAGAGGAAATTCACCGAAGTACGCGAGATGATCGAATCCCACGAGAAGATCACTATTTCCAGGGCAGAGATACTGCTGGACCGCCTGGAGGAAGAAATAACCCTGATGAGGAAGAAACACAACGACCTGGAGAAGCTCTCGCACACTGACGACCACATCCACTTCCTCCAGGTGAGTCTGAGTCTGAACCTTACCCCAGGTTTCAGTCTTTCAAACAAGCGATAGTCTTAATAAACTACGATTCACGTGTGTATGTATATACATTTGCATTGCACATGTTTATATTTTACACAGGATATAAGAGTTTTTGGTGGTGCAGGCACATCGTTGCATTTTGTGTGTGTATGTGTATGTGTGTTTGTGTGTGTGTGTGTGTGTATGTGGGTGTCTGTATATGTGTGTGTGTGTTTGTGTGTGTGTGTGTGTTTGACTGGT
>OOFG01102191.1:0-14995 GCA_900323295.1 Molva molva | reverse complement strand
TGTGTGTGCGTGTGGGCGTGGGCGTGGGCGTGTGTGTGTGTGTGTGCATGTGCGTGTGTGTGGGGGTGTGGGTGGGCGTGTGTGTGCGTGGGCGTGGGCGTGTGTGTGCGTGTGCGTGCGTGTGTGTGCGTGTGCGTGGGCGTGGGCGTGGGCGTGTGTGTGCGTGGGCGTGTGTGTGCATGTGTGTGCGTGGGCGTGTGTGTGTGTGCGTGTGTGTGCGTGGGCGTGTGCGTGTGTGTGTGTGTGCGTCTAGGAGAGTAAACAGGTTGATTTCCATGTACATACCATCACATTAGCATGTTAAATGATGTATGTATAAACAATGATGTTAAATGGTTATGGTCTCAATATAGTCTTAATAATGTCCTGTTCTGGATGTTTGCGGGCCGTCCCGGGTGGCGGCCCTCGTTCCAGCGCCCGGACTCACGTGTTGCACTTGCGGGGCAGAGCGTAGCCCTGCAGGCCCGGGGGCAGCGGGATGTTGCTGATCACCGAGCGACATCCCCGGCACTGCAGGCACACCCGGGTGGCCTTGGCCCGCACCGCCGTGGCCGAGATGATGATGCCCGGGATCTTCACCAGGCGGGACACCTGCTCAGACTGGAGGGGAGCGGAGATGTTGGTGGGGGTTCCTTCATGGTGGAGGTATGGGGGGGCACTTGAGTGTTTGGATAAATCGAGGAACCTGAGGTCTTTCAGATCCATGGAATACAGCATCTGTGCTGTGATCGTCATGTTTCCATGACCCCCTGCGGGCTGCGGGACTGGGCTACGATGCTAACACTGCTAGCGCTGGTCGGGTGGTAAGAGTGGGAATCACAGGGAACCTCACGATACGATACGCGATACATGGCCCACGATACCGATAATATCGCGATACAGCGATTCTGCGATAATCAATATATTGTTAGACAATCCTATAACGATACATCACGATATATGTCTAACTATGAATAGAAATGACCGTGAAAAGGTAAAGTGCTGCATTTCTGTCTTTATTCATGGTCCAAACTGAGTTTTTCAGTTTGACAGAACTACTATGAAAACAAATTAGTATAAAAAAATAACAAATTTCTTTTTTTTGGAGGCCCCAGCTGTTACCTTCAGGCTGCGGATGGAGGAGGGGTGGGCGTCGCTCTTCAGCAGCACCTGGATGTCCTGCACAACCTCCTCCCCCACGGGACGGGGGCGGGTCACCTCGTCCGCCACGTCCTTCGCCGCCTCCTCCAGCTGTTATTGGTCAGAGAGGAGTTTAGAAGACGTCATCTTACCTTGTTGTTGTTGTTGTTGTTGTTGTTGTTGTGTGTGTGTGAATCGTGTGGCTATATGACAATCTCAGGAACAAAAGTTTTCTTTATCATTATTGTGTACCCAAGGTTGTATGGACCATCTTACACGTTTCATATTATAACTGTTTTAATTGAGTCTTGTAGGTCAAATTCAAAGAGTCGATGACCGTCCATCCTAAATGTTCTCACCAAAGGAAGGTTGTCGGTGGGTAGTTTGTAAAGGCAATCGGACAGGTCCTCGTCGAAGCTGGCGAGGTCCTCAATCTCCACCTCTATCCAGTACTCCCCCAGGGTGTAATGCCTCTTCAGCTCATCTCTGAGGGAAAACAATCAGTCGTATGTTTACACCGTTGGAAGCAGCGCGGCTGCGCAGTTAGACAACGGAGGAGGAAGGTTCTTGCTGCGGCTAGATTAGTCAGACGATACGGGGTTCGGTATTTTAAATAATTTACAGAGAAATATCGTGTTCTATGTCTTAGGTAAACAGCAACTTAATACATTTTGGCTTGTGTAGTTAAATCAGCGATTAGATCATTAGATCAACTTCTTACTTTGTCTTCTTAGACCTATATCCCCGTGCGACATAATAGCTCGCTAAAACCATTAGTAAACCAATCAACTGCGTTATTGATTGTAAAATGTACCTGTATTTGTATGTAAACCCAGTGCGATCAGTTCCCTCTCGAAATTGCCTGAGGAATTCGCGAAATCGTTTCTTTATTTGCGATCGTTTTGCTCCAGTCTCGTCTCCGTGTCCCTCTCCGCCGCCGAAGCTGTCGCTGTAGAAAACTCCAGGATTATCAAAACCCGACATCTTTAACCAAGTTTGTGTTGAGTGCTAAAAGTGTGAATTTTCTGTTGATTAAAGTGAATAAAGGTCCAGAATATGTCACCGACTCTACAACGAGCCAAGAAAAGTCTGTTTCGCGGCAAAACTCCTCTCCGGTTTTTTCCCGCGAGTTGATTTCCCCTCCTTCAATGTCTGATTGGTTGAAAGAACCCATTCGCGGTATTGATTGGTCAACGGACTTTAAGCGTCACATGTCCTAGATATGAGGGTGGGGCTTTCATCGAGTTTGGCGCGAAAAAGACAAGAAGAGGGATGTCAATGGGAGGAGCAGAAATAAACAACAAAGCCAGACAAACCAAAAACACCACAACATGGGGAAGAAGTTCCTTTACTCCATGTGCCTTTGTTCGTTTCCTTAAGTACCTCCATGAAAGACTGAATCATTGTTCTGGCTGATCACGCTTTTGGGTGTTTGAAGGTAAAAACAAGAATTACTGATGGGTGACTAATTAAAAAACCTGAATAAATGAGATGAAAGACATTACGAATGCAGAGGCTTCCGTACACGTGCACTGCTGACGGTGCCGCTCTCATAATGTCACATCTGCACCCCAGAGCTATTTAGAGAGAATTGGAATCTGATTGGAAAGCGTAAATAAAGAGACAGAACTGCGATTTATGGTAATTACGAGTCAAATGCATTGATTTACAATATTTATATAGCACACCGACATGTGTATGTAGTTGCGCCAATATGTTTTATTGGCTAAAAGTATAATTGGCTAATATTTGAGGTTTAGTGTGAACAGCCACCTGCCTCGTTGACATATTGTACATCACCTTGGTAATAGAGCAGGTTGCTCTTTATTGCTTTGAATATTTATTTTTAAAACTTGTATGATAGTCAAGAGCAATCACATCCGGATGTTTCATAAATATTTATATTTAGAGGGAAGGGAAGGAATGTTTCAAAATTCATTCAAAACAACTTCTCTCTAAATGGCTCTGGCTACGGTCATTCTATGAAACCCGCCCCATGTGAGATAAACGGTTTTGATTGGCCCGACCCGGGCCAGGTCTGCCGGAAATCTGAAGGGGAGGGGATAGAACATGAGCAACCCAGGCTTTCCCTCTTCTGCTCCATTCACAAATCTCAAACCGTTCCTACCGCAGCGTTAGTGGCTGCCGTTGGTAATAAAGTTGAATACGTTGCCATTATTTATTATTTAAGAACTTGACAAACCAATAAAAAGCAGACCGCATGTTCCACATTAAGTCTTCATTAAGTGTATTAATATGAATGTAATTTTGTGTAATATAGCAATATGTGGAAGAGTTTGATAGTAATATGCATGATATAAATATAGTAAAGATGTATTATAGTTTTGCTTGACGTGAGCGCTATATAGTGACCTAGACATGCATTACACAAACCACATCAAACCGGCTGCAAAAGTCATACAATCAGGAAGGATGTTTATATTTTATTTTATAAAATACAAATAGAATGCATTTTAAAAAGCTTTCATACATTTCATTTTGTACAATGTGTTAAAACAAAATAAAAGTACATTAAACATTTTGGGACGGCCGTCCAAACCTTGAAAGCAAGTGAAGTAGTATGTTGTGAAACCAGCCCCTGCCTACCCAGCACTGAGCCCTGACTCTAAACCCTAACTCTGAACTCAACCTCTCAAGCCCAAGGGAAAACCCAGTGTGGAAAAGGGACATGTTAAGGAGGACCACAGGAGTGGTCCTTCCATCCAAAGACGGGCGGAGGAGAGAGGATAGACATGTAGGGAAGGTGAGGAAGCAGTCAGCAAGGAAGCACATGAGCCTCTGGTGTCATGAGCTTGACCAGGTAAAGTGTGCACACAGGAGATGATTCTGTAGTCCAACGAGGACTTCAGCTGGCTGTTCGTTCGTTGGTCATTCTGAAATGTTGCCCAAGAAAAATGCATGTTTGCATAATGTTCACTTTAGGACAATGGGGATTTATTTATAATCAATAGATTCTTTCAACTGTAGTTAATAAAACTCTGCAGTGGAATACTGACCTGAAGAACTTCCAGGTTCTTCTTGAGGATGATGCTCAGACGACTCTTGAGAGGAGACTGGCCAGAAGGACGTCAGGATACAGGTGTGATACAGCTCAGGTGCGTCTACCCCGAACCAAACACAGCACCTCCACAGCGTCTTACAACAAAGGATTATTCCAAATGACAACAGTCAGTCATTTGGCAGCCTGTTTTATCCAAAGAGACTTTCAGTGAATTCAGATACACGTCATTCAGGAGCAGGTAGGGTTTAGGACATCTTGATCAAGGATGCCAGTCTGAGGACTTGGGGATCGATTCAGCTGGGAGTGGAACCCCTACCCTGCCCTGTATAAATCCACCATCTTCAGTTAATGCAAACTTACAAGGAATAGATTCATGGTCTTCCTCCAGATTCTCCTTCCAGATGCACAGCTCCTCCATCAGCTCTCGTCCACCTACGTATCCCTGGTCTGGTAACGAACAGCGGTAGTTGGTGAACATCTAGTTAGAAACACAGCCCTCTACAGTTTGCCCTCTAGTACACTATAGTCAGTTTATGCAAACGTTCATAACTCCACAGAATTCCTTCATCCAGATGCTCTGCTGCCTCCAGGGACCCCAACATTCACCATTAAACACCTGGTCCTTTTGGAAAGCAGTACACAGATCAAGATGCATTTCACTCAGTGGGTCTTTACCTGGTTCTCCTAGTCTCAGTCTTCCTCTGGGTCTGAAAGACAAATCACAACAACTTACAGGTCATTTTGAGGATCTATTTCAACCCGGACTACACAACCCACAGCAGCCAGGATGTAGTTTAAAATTGGGGACTTTCCTTCTCTACAGAACCAACTTGAGAAAAACCATCCAGGGCTGCTTGAGCCATGGGTGGTGGGTTGTATTCTTTGGACACCTAGCCAAAATAATTCTGAACCAAAGTCCTGGCAGCATTGTAGAAGATAGATTGTTCATTTTATATTTCAAAATTGCTGTAACAAACAGTGACATTCCTGGCAAGGGCTGGGAAGGACCAAGCTTCTTCACTGATTTATTATTCAGGAAAATGGAAAACACAAAATTAAGCACATCGTACATTAATCAACACTAAAAATCATACCTATGGCCGTCATATTTCACATTCAGAACAAATTCCTTCACAGTTGGTATTTACCATCCAAAGATGATAGTCCCATCATAGTCCTCCAATCGGATGTGTTGAGTCCTCAGCTTCATCTAGGTCACAATACAACAAAAACACTTTCATACATAGCCGACTTTCAATTACACATCAGGATATAAATTAAAAGGTCTCCCAAATCAGCAGACAAATTTATCATCATTAGTTAAATAAAACTATTTTAGAACTTATGTGCAAGATTAGAGCCGACTGAAGCCTTCACTTTAAGAGAAGAAATTGTGAGTCTAAATTAATCCTGTTCACCCAAAAATTGTTATCACTGAATAATTCTGATCAGAGCTAGTGATGGCTGCAGTTGAGTGGTTAGCTAGCAGCAGTACTCTTCCATAGTCAAGTGGCAGTGAGCCTGATAATCACTTTCAAGACAGAGTGTCCTTCACCCCATTAGGGACATCCTCCTCCAACAGGTCCCTCCAACATGGCTCCTTCGTCAGGTCCCTCCAACATGGCTCCTTCGTCAGGTCCCTCCAACATGGCTCCTTCGTCAGGTCCCTCCAACATGGCTCCTTCGTCAGGTCCCTCCAACATGGCTCCTTCAACATGGCTCCTTCGTCAGGTCCCTCCAACATGGCTCCTTCGTCAGGTCCCTCCAACATGGCTCCTTCGTCAGGTCCCTCCAACATGGCTCCTTCGTCAGGTCCCTCCAACATGGCTCCTTCGTCAGGTCCCTCCAACATGGCTCCTTCGTCAGGTCCCTCCAACATGGCTCCTTCATCAGGTCCCTCCAACATGGCTCCTTCGTCAGGTCCCTCCAACATGGCTCCTTCGTCAGGTCCCTCCAACATGGCTCCTTCGTCAGGTCCCTCCAACATGGCTCCTTCATCAGGTCCCTCCAACATGGCTCCTTCATCAGGTCCCTCCAACATGGCTCCTTCATCAGGTCCCTCCAACATGGCTCCTTCATCAGGTCCCTCCAACATGGCTCCTTCGTCAGGTCCCTCCAACATGGCTCCTCCGTCAGGTCCCTCCAACATGGCTCCTTCGTATGGCCCCTCCGACACACATTCCTCGTCTGTAACCAACACAGCAGTAGTTGGTCTGGTTACCAACAAAGTGGTAGTTGGTCTTGACTGTTAACAAAAACAGCGGTAGTTTGCCCTGTACAAGTCCACTATATTCAGTTTATGCAAACTCACAAGGAATACTTGGTAGATTCATGGTCTTCATCCAGTCACGTCTTCATCCAGATGCTCTGCTGCCTCCAGGGACCCCAACATACACCATTAAACACCTGGTCCTTTTGGAAAGCAGTACACAGATCAAGATGCAGATCCACACCCACTCAGTGGGTCTTTACCTGGTTCTCCTAGTCTGTCTTCCTCTGGGTCTTAAATACAAATCACAACTTAAAGGTCATTTTGAGGATCTATTTAACCGTGGACTACACAACCCACAGTAGCCAGGATGTAGTTTAAATCGGGGACTTTCCTTCTCTACAGAACCAACCTCGGACAACATCCAGGTTGAGCCATGGGTGGGTTGTTGTATTCTTTGGACACCTAGCTAAACTAATTCTGAACCAAAGTCCTGGCAGCATTGTCGAAGACAGATTGTGAATTTTCTATCTGAAACCTGCCCTAACAAACATGGACATTCCTGGCAATAGCTGAGAAGGACCATGCTTCTTCAGTGATTTGTTATTCAGGAAAATGGAATATATTAAATGAAACTAATTTAGGAGCAATCATTTATCAACACTAAACATACCTCTGGTGTCATATTGGACGTTCAGAACAAATTCTACACTAAAAGTTGACTCATGGTTGGCATTTACCTCCAAGATGTTAGTGGTCCCATCGTCCTCTGATCAGATCCTAGTGGGTCCTCAGCTTCATCTAGCCACAACACAAACAAAAACAAAGGCCTACTTTTAAGTACACATCAAGATATGAACAAAAAAGGTCTCCCACCTTAGCAGACACTACTATAATTTGTTAAATTAAACAATTCTACTTTTAAAGCGTGTGAGAGTATAGCAGACTGCAGCTTTCCTATTTAGGGAGGAAATTGTGAGAAAATAAATCCTGCTCACCCACGCCTTAAATTACCGTGGGACTCTTTTCCCTACATTTTGCTCCGAAGTGATGTCTACAGTGACAGGTTGAATACTAGTTGATTATTCCATACCAGGGTCAGTAGGAGGGACATCATTCTCCAGGCAGGTCCTTCAGCACGGCTCCTCCATCCGCTCCCCACCACCCCTGATACCTGGTTTGGTACCAAACACCACAGTAGTTTGTTCCAACGTCTGGTAACAAACAGCGCTAGTATGGGCCAACGTCATAAAACTGGGGAGGCAAAACCTGCACACTTTTGCATTGTTGGTTCATTGTAAAGGGGTAGCCAATATCCAACTTTATTAAGGATACTTCAGTTTAAAAATTGATATTTGTAATTGACACATTGGCAATGTATTAACTAGTGACCAAAATATCTCATGAGTCACATAACTTTAAATAGGAATTTACTCTGATCACATCTTTGTCAAAATTGCACAGAATAAAAAATAAAATAAAAATCATCATACAATAACTGGTCACCAGACCTAAAGAGAACATCAGGGCTTTTAGATGTTAAGATGCGCTGGGTGAGGTTTACCCTGGTTGTCAGCATCAGCCCCTGGTCCTCCCTGAGATCTTGGGCATTGGACAGAATCAAGATAGCAAGTACTGGAGTCTCCCCTACTGTAAACAAGAAACATCCATCCATTCGAAATAAGACTTCATGGTGCCAACACACACACACCACTTGGTAACACCACAATGGACCAGACGGGAAGTTGTGGGGCAATATAAAACGTTTTCCTATAAAAAGCCTCCCCCGTCCTGCTTTTAATTTTAGCAAGTCACTTAACAGCTGGGCGGTATAGAGCTAGGTGTGGTAGCAGACACCTTGTGACACAAACTACATTTTAACTGTACAGCTCTATAGTTAGATCGGTACCATCCTATCACAAAGTTAGGTTTCAAAAGTTATACGTTAGCATTTGGAAAGGTTTAACTTCTGTGGCAATTAATCACAGCCCTGTTATTTAGAATTTCCATAAGGTGTGAATGTAACAAGAGGACTAGCAGCATCAACAGTAAATAGAAAGTAAAGTAAGTAAGTAAAATAGTAAAATGATACTCAAGCCATATTCAGGTGCTGGGTTGTTGTAAATCTAGAAGCCATACAGCACTCTCCAGGATAGAAATGCCAAATTGTTGCCGCTTGAAAATATTTTGCAGTCTTCAGCGATCACTGCATCACGCAAGTCCGAAATCTTTACGCAAGTAGAACGCAGTTTGAGTCCGTCTTAGTTTAAAGTACAGCTCTAGTATCGAAGATGTATGTAAAATTGCAGGAAAATGCAAATTAAGTTGATTTGTGTGTCAGTTAGGTTTTAAAGAGTGCTCTACCTAAAGAAGCGCACTATGTAGGTCAACTATGACAGATGGCTACTAAAGTAAATTAAGTACTTTCTTTAGTGAACATTAGAAATATTCCACTGCAATGTAGTTAATGCAACATACTGCCACGAGGTTCCGCAAATGCCAATCCTGAACGTACTGCCAAGTGCCCTCAGGTGAATCACCATCAGCCAACTCCCAAAACAATAATCAATTCCAACCATAATGAGACCAAATCAACTGACCAGTTTAGCCTCCATTATGTCCTGCAGTTTATCTCCAGCACTGGAAGATAAGCATACAAGGAACTATGAAAACACTGCAGCACTAGGTTCACAAACTTCATAAATCTTTTAACTACCAACTACAATCCTCTGCAGGAATCCTTACATCACAGTAGGAACCAAACCAGCAATAAGGAAAATAACCAGCACCTCACCTTGAGCTGAATGGAAGATCCTGTGGTCCTTCGATCTTCTCATTTTGAACACATCCAACAGACTTACCTGAGGTGATCTAGTAGTTTGTTGCTGTTGGTTTTTTATTTCAGTGACTTCACATTGCAATGCCTAAGCAGTAGACTGCATCAACACCGACATATTTGAACATATACGTCTACATAGGATAGTGAGAGGAGTGAGAAAAGTCTATGTGGGCTTAAAATGAAAGACTTCCCACCCAAAAACGTTCCTGATTAACACAGCTACAGTCGTCACATGTCTAATCTGAATGTCTTCTGATCCCTTTTGTCCACTTTCCCACTACTTTCCTGAACTTTTCATCTTCATCACGAGTGTCTTGCTGATGGGTGTGTGGTCGGTATGAGCAGAGATGCATGCTGGGATACGGTGCTGTCTGAAATCTACAGTTCTGTAGACGTGCCCCCTCAGGAGAAACCAAGTGTTCACGAGGCCATCGTAACATCAGTCACATGAACTGGAATGTCCTTCAAGACAGACAGGGATTCCCCAAAGAGAAATCCATAGGAAAGATCCAAGTGTCCCTCTTCTTGGCAACTAAAATGCAACCTGGGTTTTCCGCCAGAGAACCATCGAACACATTTCAATGTCCCCCTCCATAGATCTTTAAGCACCAGTGAGGATTTCTTTACTTCCTCAGCTGAAGAAGCACAGTTTAAAGAGGAGCCGGATTGAGAGGTCTCCAAGATGATTTCTGATTCATGGGGACCCATCTCCCAGGTCAAGAGTACACAAGATACAATCCCCAGGGCTTGCCATCCATAGCATGTTGGGGGTGGAAGGGCAGCTGCGCCGCAGGTTTGACGACTTAATCTTTAATGAGCATTTATTGAAACATTTTCGGGTATATATTCCAACATGTCAGATTCTGTCGATGTGGAATTCCATCAATTTTTCCTAATCAGTGCAGTCCCAGTTTGTAGCCACTGATCTGAACCACACAGTTGGCGGAAATCCAATCGTTCTGCACAGTGTGTTGATAGCTCTTGATGTCTTCTGGATTGCTCAAGTATATATGGTGGCCGCTCCATCCTTTGATTGTGTAACTAAGTTCATAAACGATCCAGAACCATCCGGCCAAAGAATAGACTTGCTTCGAAACCACGAAATGCCGATCAGTTCAAGCTTTTAGGAAAAAGGTTTTTCAAGAAACAAATCACTGTCAACCCTCACCTCACAAGCAAGTTTCACATACCATCTCCTGCAAATTTCACACCCATGTCAAGTCGAAAAGTCAAAGCACCCAATGCCAGGTCAAAGCCTGATCACATGTAGTACCCAATACCAGGTCAAAGCATGGTCACATGTAGTACCTTATACCAGGCCAAAGCCTGATCACATGTAGTACCCAATGCCAGGTCAAAGCCTGATCACATGTAGTACCCAATACCAGGTCAAAGCCTGATCACATGTAGTACCCAATACCAGGTCAAAGCCTGGTCACATGTAGTACCTTATACCAGGTCAAAGCCTGGTCACATGTAGTACCTTATACCAGGTCAAAGCCTGGTCACATGTAGTACCTTATACCAGGTCAAAGCCTGGTCACATGTAGTACCTTATACCAGGTCAAAGCCTGGTCACATGTAGTACCTTATACCAGGTCAAAGCCTGGTCACATGTAGTACCTTATACCAGGTCAAAGCCTGGTCACATGTAGTACCTTATACCAGGTCAAAGCCTTGTCACATGTAGTACCCTATGCCAGATCAAACACTGGCCAAGTTGAACCATGGCCACATGTAATACATAAGCCAAGTTGAACCCTGGCAATACACCCATGTTATACTCCATGCCAGTTCGAACCCTGGCAACATGTTTGAATTGAAACATTCAGTGACCTTTGCCTGGTCAACGCCAGCCTGCAGTCAGTTGTTGAACACATGTTGAACACTCATCTCATATTAAACCTACATGTCACCCGTCCAGGACACCATTGGCAGGTCGAATGCCAGGCAACGCTCACATGTAGTATCACCTCCTGTTAAGCAGATTTAACCTGAAGGTTATGGTTGGTCAGTCCATTACAGCCCAAGTCAGTCATGTCAACTCAGTTTCTTATATATTTAATAAGTGCTGTGCAGCTTTGATAAGCCAGGGACACGACTCGGGGAAAGTGGTGAGCACAAGGTGTTCCGTTCAGAAGGACAACCCAGTGTGATAGGTCTTGAAGAGCAGGATCCTTATCCCATTAGAGCAGCAGGACTGATGCGCCCCCTGCTGGCTCAGGTGGATGCGTTCTTTGGACGGTTTTTGGTATGCTGATCTGCAGAGTAATGGACGAGGCCAGTTGGACATGGAAGATGAGTCCCCTCACATCACAAACCATCTTCAAAAGACCTGGACTAGTTCAACTTTTTGAACTGAAGTTGTGCCCACATCCTGCTGGAGATTTAGAGAAACTGTCACCCAGGCTTCAAGATGTATGGAGAGGAATGTTGAGATGTGTTCCATGGTTCTCCGGTGCGAGACCTAGGTTGTGTACCAGTTGCCAAGAGAAAAGCACTCACATCCTGCCCTCGGAGTTCCTCGTTGGGGATCCTGTCCCCATCTTGGAGGACATTCCAGTTCATGCACCTGACGTTATGACAGCCTCTTAAGCACTTCGTTTCTCGTGAGGAGAACAGCTACAGACCTGTAGACTTGGGACAGCACCGTATCCCAGCATGCATTCTGCCCACTCAGACTACACCCCATCACTAGAGACAACTAGTGTGACAGATGCAGAGTTCAGAGAAGTAGCAGCAAAGTGGACAGAAGGAATCACAAAACAACCCTGAAGTACATTTTGGTTGTACCCACAAATCTAACTCTTCTTACAACTCTCACTTGGAATCTATTGCCTACTTGCACTTATTTTACCATAACAAAATAATCCTGACTCAAAATAAACACTTGATAAAACCATCCACCAACACAAACGTACTATTCAAACAGGTAAATCTAAATAAACCAACCAGGAATCAAAACTACGTTAACGTTCCCAGGCATTAAAAATAAACCGTGACTTACAGCTCGTAGTTTCTTGTTCATAGTTCAGTTGTGTAACTCACAGAACCGCAGTTTCTCCTCCATAGTTGACCTGTGAAGGAGTACCAAGCAGATTAGTTTCAGAGCTCAAATGAACCGCTAAACAGCGGCAATGTTGCTTTAAGTACCAACACACATTTATTAGGCAATTATTTGTTTAAAGTGAAAGTTAGTGGGCCCTTTGGGATGAATCCAGAAATATAGTCCACCCATGCAATGTTTTATTAAAAACGTCACCCTGAGAAGGACACCTGGACAATCAGGACTAAGCACAAAAAAACAACCAAAACGTCTAACTGCTTAGCAGTTAGTAAAAACCAAATACGCTGCTAAAAGGCCGCACAAAATATAGGCTAACAATCCAGTGACAACGAAAAGCTTAAAACAGTTCACGTCAAATAACACCCATAACCAACATTAGTTTATACGGTTCATTAAATTAGAATGCTAGTGGGAAATAAAAGTTATACTCACAGCAGGTCCAGACAAGTTCGTTCCGTTTTACTTCGAAAAGCGTTCATAATTATCCTGTGAAACAAAGGAACAGATTCGGCCTAGTGAGTTAAATTACCGCTAACCAGAAAGTTAATACATGTTCTGATATATTCTCTAAAATAATATTAGGATTACCGTGTGAAAGAAACCTTGGACGGCTGAACAACGAGCTGTTTGGTTTACTGAACTGAACCCAAACTAAGCGCGAGCAGCAACAGGTGTGCCTATTAGTAAAACCAACTAACTCATTAGTACAACTAAATGCAGGTGCGGCACCTCTGGTCGTGTCTCTCGGGAGGAATGTTGAGTTGCCCCCCCCTGCTGGTGGCGTCTAAATCTCGGGTGTAATGCATTGATTTTCTCCGTAGAGACGTCTTTAAGAAATTACATTATGTATTGCAAAAAGAAAGTCAGCTTTCCTGTTTATGGTTAAAGGGGTTTATCTATCATTGCTTTTGATGATATACCTGTCCTGAACACACTCTTGTACCTTTACCAAAGGGTCTGGGACAGAAAGGAAGGGGATAAAGAGGGGGACAAGGAAGAAAGAGAAGGTGTGTGTGTGTGATAATGTCCTTCACACAAATAAAAAACTGTTGAACAACATACGTGCAGTTACTTTAGGACTTGGGACGCCACAAGAGCTTCACACAGTGTGGAACTACTCCAGCACAGCTCCTGAGTCCTTCCCCAGCTGGGCTAACCCACAGCAATTATCTCTACATTAGCTTCGATTTACATCAGGACCAGACACATTCCCATCCATTCAGCTGGCAAAGTACAGTACTGTATTTGTGGTTGTCTGCACACTACATATGGCAGAACAACGCACTGTTTCACCCGTTGTGAAAGTTGATATTTATAAATGGAAATCGAGATGTTGATAGTGTTCTCTCTTTTATTATAGTTTAACGATTGAGACCAGCGGTGCTGTTTACCATGTGTGCACACTTGAATTGTGTGTTTGTGTGACATATTTTGTGTGTGAACAATGACAGTAGTCTCCTTAAAGTTTCTTCAAATAGTAATCGCAAAAAAAAACGAGTGGTGTTGTCGCTGACTTGACCGCAGGATCGAACGAGTCTGAGGACACTTCCAAGTACGGATACCATCTGGGTGTCCAGGAATGAGCACATGCTTGCTTTAGCTCCCTTGTAGAAGCACATGTCCACACAAACACCATCATTCACCCATCGGGACCCACTGTAAGCTTTAAGGCACACAGGCATAATGTTTGTTTTACTGACGCATTGCTTACAGGAGTTCATACAGAATTAGATACGGCCACCAAAGCAAACCTATCAGACACAAAGTAAGTTGCATTAGGTAATTTAAAAGGACCTTGGTTTGCCGCTGATCTCAGATTCCAAATAAACAGATAATTTCTCTTTTTTTCTTCATTTCCTTTTGGTGTTGCTTCTCCCAGGCAGCAGTCTACAGACCTCAGTGTTACTAGCTACTGTTGCAAATAACTAGAGAAGCCTTCCACCCTGGTCCAGACAGGACTTCACCCAAAACAGATGGGTTGCCTCAATGATGACCACGCACAAGACCAACGCCTAATACGTAGAAAGGCTCGTGGACGGATGCATTCTGCGTCGCAGTTTAAATAGATGATGTATCTAAATGTATGAATAGCAACTCATTAGCTGGCTACATTTCCATTCAGATTCTCGTGTGTTTGGTGTGTCCGTCCCCTCCTGTCCTGCTTGTGCTAACAGGATGTTGGGACCTCAGAACAGGATCTCATGCAGTCGGTCCACAGACGACCCTCTGGGATGATTCATTGGTCTGTCCCAGAGCTAATGGCTCTGCTGCACCCATGCACATTTTAATTGACTCAATTAGTTTAAACGTACAAAGAACTCCAAAGAACAGAAGCGTAAAATGTAAGAAAAACCCAAACGTTTGAAAAACCAAAACAAGAAGTTGATTGTTAGCAAAACAACTTTAATCATCTGACAAAAGCAGCCAAAAATACATAATATGCCGATTTATCTCTTAGAAGACAACATTCTGAGTCTGTAACAGTCTGCAGGGTTGATGTCTCCAGTCTCCATCTCTTTCCGGTGACTCCCAGCCCGTTCCTGTGGTCTCTACGATACGACGCCGTGCTTCCTGCCCGTCTGGATGAAGGCCTCCACGCAGCGGTCGATGTCCGGGTCCGTGTGGGCGGCCGAGATCTGGACGCGGATCCTCGCTTTGCCCTTGGGCACCACCGGGAAGGAGAATCCCACCACATACACGCCTAGAGGGAGGGGGAGGGTAGTGGATTAATGACTGCTG
>OOFG01102189.1:0-16149 GCA_900323295.1 Molva molva | reverse complement strand
GGCAGAGTGGGTGAGTGATGCCAGCCCATCCCCCCCCAACCCCCTTTTAAATCAGCTCTTTTATCTGTTAAAGTAGGCAACGTTTTTGGGGCTTAGCATAAGCTGTTAACAAGAGCTAACTCAAAGCCTCTCTTGCCTAGCGCTTGCATGCACACACTTATATGAACGGAGTATATATGAGAAAACTGAGAAGAGATACTGACAAACCCTTAACAAAGAGTTGGCGTAAAAGTCACACCGAAACATTTGTCAATGGCACAAAAACACTTATTTTAATTGAAATATAGTTGTGCTGTAGATGAAGGAATGGTGATTGTCGTTTATTACTAGACTAACCCAATCTAAGGTTTATCACAATAGGTTGACCTGATGAGAGAATGATATGATATATGATATGATATATTATATGAGACGTAGCTTTACATTGTGTACTATTCGCCTGATAGGTCAGTAGCTTTACATTGTGTACAAGTCACCTGATAGGTCAGTAGTTTTACATTGTGTACTACAGGCGAGTAGTACACAATGTTAAGCTACATTGTGTACTAGTCGCCTGATAGGTCAGTAGCTTTATATTCTGTACTACTCGCCTGATAGGTCAGTAGCTTTACATTCTGTACTCCGCGCCTTGATAGGTCAGTCGCTTTACGCTGTGTTCTACATGCCTGATAGGTCAGTAGCCATGTACTGTACTGTGGAATTTCTGATTGGTTCAAACCAATATGGTTCGTAAAGGATATGAGTGACATGCAATTTAGGACTATGCAATTAAGAGATTTTTATGGAATTCCAACGATTTTCATTTCCATTATAATAAAACGGAGCACAAATAATGGTACACACACACACACACACACATCAGGGTCATCGTTTTCCGTTCTTTTCCTGTTATTTTCCACAGAGACAACTTTCAGACATGGCCACAGCACTTCAGAAGATGGTGCTGATGAAGAGGAGGACGATGATGACGACGATGACGAAGATATGATGTTATGGAGAGACGACATTGATTTTTCTGACGAGAAGGTAGGCTAGGAACAGAGCAAACGTATTAAATTTGGCACTAACATTTGCTACTGCAACTGCTATTTCAAACTGGCACGAACACAAACACAAATACCTTACATTTGCAGATTAAGTCCCAGCCCTCTGACCCCGTTAAAGCAGAGAAGTTGGAACTGAGGAAGATGAGGACACTGGAGCGAAAAGCCAAGATGAGTGAACTACAGCGCTTCCGGAATGCCCAGGTCAGCAATATCAATAGTCAAGGACATTGTCATTCAGTACTATTGCTTTTGTAACTAGTACTATCGTAAATAATACCTACATGTGAATAGCATTCCTATACTGGGCTTTACCTTAGCAGGCTTGTACTATAGCTTATGGGGTTGAGATACATCATTAAATAATATAAATAACATAATTGGATAATGAAATAACAATTAAATGACATTGTTAAACATTGCATAGGTAGTGTTCACTTTTAAGAATCTACACAACAAAATTCCCATTGTCTCTTAATATATATGAATATTACACCGCAAAAAATGTTTTGCTCTACAAAAGTTTGTTCAATATCCCTTACCCTAACCCTAACTCTATCCCCCAATAAAGTCCCGCTTCCTATGGTTGCTTAAGCTTAACGGTTTGACTTTTGATCCTTGGCAGTCCATCCAGAGGAGGCTGGAGGAGATCGAGGTGACCTTCAAAGAGCTGGAGGAAAAAGGCGTGGTGCTGGAAAGAGCTCTAAGAGGGGAACCAGGTGAGAGAGCAACCACACAAGTCATACTCATCTCAACCAAACCAACTGAATTGTCTTGCGTATGTAGTCATGATCAGTGCACGATGACCACTGACATCCTGCTTGTGAGTCAGCTATTGGTCACACCAACAACCTCTCACTTTGTCCCAAACCCTTACAGGAATACATTTTTTCTATAATGTTTAGGGTTTCTGTTAAATAATGTATAGACTGGCTAAGTCACACCCACCTCACATCTGGACAGAAACGGAAAAAGATTGTGGAAGTCAACGGGGCAAAATTGAAAAAAGTTTTGATTTAGATCTGAATCTACATGAAATTATCCTGGAGAAAGGTTTGTCCTCTTAAAATTGAATTTTCCACATCAAGTGATCTCTAATTTGTTAAAAAAATGTCATGGGTACAACTGTGTGCGTTCATATGATTAAACAGACTGAAAAGAACTATAGTAGGCTAGTACCCATACATATGAAAACACATCAAATCAAAGTTACCCCCACTGCTTGATGCTCCCTCTTTGAGCCATACTTTACAACAGTTGACTAATGTTGACTGGCCTTCCCATCTTGTACCCATGACATTTTTTGAAGTGGAAAATTCAATTTAAATTAGACAAACTTTGCCTGGAACATTTCATGGAGATTCATATCGAATACAACACTTTTTTTAAATTTAGCTCTGTTAACTTTTTCAGTTTCTGAGGTCCAAACGTGACTTGGCCACTCTATTTGTTTTTGTTGTTGTATGCCCATAACAACATCAATGTTGGTGTGTAACATGGTCTATGTATCAATAGTGTGTCTGTTTCTCTTGGACTCCATCTAACCCGTGCACACAGGGATATTCTACCATACTAAAGCCCTTACATACACGTGGCTCTATTTGCTAATGGCTAACACCATCTTCTGAACCTCTTGACAGGAAGTGGAGGTTCTCCTGAGATGATCGAGCAGTGGATACAGCTGGTCCACGAGAAGAACGCTGTGGTTTCTGAGGAGTCTGACCTCATGGTGGCGTAAGTATAATATTAATGATAACAATAATAACAATAATGATAATAATGACGACGATGATAATAATATTTACATTTAGGACATTTAGCGACTTACAATAAGTACATTTGTCAGAAGAAAGAGAAACAACAATATATCGCTGTTGGTACAGTAAGGGTGTTCATAGAAACAAGTGCCAAGCACTTTAGCACAATTGCTAGGTTAACCTATTCCCCGTATACACAACAAAGATAGCTAGGATAAGGTGCTACACGATGCTAAGTACTATTTTTTTAAGTGCCAGGACGTACAACATACAATGAGTGCGTAAGAGGGGTGTTTTTATGAGAGTAAGGGAGGAGAAGGGGCGGTGGGGGGTAAGTAAGCTTTATTCATATGATCTTTTTAAGCAGATGTTACGAAAGGTCTAATAAACAGGGCACATAAAATAAACAGATTACATGGAAATATAGATCAAATAGTCAAGGAGAAAATAGTTAAAACACAAAATAAAAAAAGAGGTGTGGAAAGAACTATTATAAAAGGATTAAATAATAATAAAAGTGAAACTGTTAAATCCAGGCATGAGAAGAGAGATACGATGAAGAAGTATGAACAACATGAATCCAGATGAATTACTGTTTCCCCCTCTGGACACACCAACAACAACTCAACAGTGCATGACTGTGCAGTCACCCTGTGAGCACAACACTGTCTGTGTTGAGGGTGAAAATAGTCAACAGCGTGGTCACTGTTTCCTCTTTGAGGCAATAAATAACCCCCCCCCACACACACACACACACACACACGCACCCTGTGAGTCAGTGTTGATTGCTGCACAAATGTTTAAAAGGTAGTCAAGTATATGGAGCCACCATTTAAAGGTCACCGCCCACAATAAAAGTAGGACCTCCTTCCCCTCACTGTTAGACGCCTTCAGTACACACTACCACATTTGTATCCTGAAACATACGCATTTATTTCCCTAGGGCTGGAAATAAGTCACAATGGTGGTTAAACTTGTTATCAAATTGAAGGAGATCTCAAATAAAAAGCTTATGAAAATGCCAGGTTCCTAATAAAATCTTCCAGCTAGTTTCTCTAGCGTGAATATGAAGCTGATGGTTGTATAGGGTAAGAGCTAGGCTAACCCTATCCCTAACCCTGTAGCTGTCAATAAGCCCTTCTGTTGTTGTGCTTTCTTGCAGGTCTCGACAGCTGGAGCTTGAAGACCAACAGGGCATACTGGAACTGGAGCTCAGGAAGTACATGGAACTGAGCGGTATGTCATTCTCAATTGGTCTAGATTTGTTCTAAACATGTAATTGATATAAATATTGTTTATGGGCTTCGGCTGTGATGCAGGCTGTGATACAGGCCCCAATGCCTTTGCTTGGATCTGACATATGAAACATACGAAATATGGCTCAAATCTTTTCAAAGATGGATCAGATTTATTGTGATTTCTGCTGTTCACACTGCTCTGAAAAAAATATACAGCCAAAATAATATGTGATTCAGGTCACTTGGGCCTGCATTGTTAACATTATTATTAAATTAGAACATTATATGTTCTAATGCAATGTAATGGTACAATAAATAACGTTGATAATAACTGTAATCTTCCTGTCTTAATCGTGTGTGTGTGTGTGTGTGTGTGTGTATGTGTATGTGTGTGTGTGTGTGTGTGTGTGTGTGTGTGTGTGTGTGTGTGCGCGGTGCGTGTGTCAGACTCTGAGAAGACGGCGGAGCAGCAGGCGGAGGAGGACCGCATCCTGCAGCAGAGGATGGAGGTGGTGGACATGAGGGACTCCCTGGTGGCCTTCCTGGATGAGAAGCGTCTGAAGGAGATGAGCGAGGAGCAGGAGGCCTTCACCATCAGGGAGGCCAAGAGACACTCCAGGGCAGGGGCGCAGGTGCACTGGGAGTGAAGGGGCTGGGGGGGGGGATGCACCAACACACACACACAAACACACATATGGGAAAGGAAGGGGTCCTCTTGCCTGCGACGTGATGACAAGCTTCTGCAAAAGCCAAAGATGGTCCTTACAGGGGGGGAGAGAGGATGGAGTGAGATGGAAAGAGTGCCCCCCCCCCCCAAACCAGGTGGTGGCGGGTGCACACCCAGATCCCCAGGGATTTGGCCGTATGAGTTGCACCAACATTCTGTAGGACTGAAATAAATAAGGAAATAAAAAAATGCCAAGATATTTGTATATAAAATGAATGCCATAGAGATACTCATGTTAGAAGTGTCAGAGCCCGCTGTGGTTTTGGATAAGAATGAGATGAAAAAAATCTGATCTGATGTATTATTGCAAGAGTCAGTGCTTTTAAACGCAGGGGCGTGTTAAACACAAAAACTACTATTGTTCTTTTTCTATACTACATAGAAGTCCTTCTAGAGGTGACCTGGTGTTAAAGAATATATATATTATAATATAAATATATATAAAAGATGATGTGACAAAGATACGTTTAATTCACAGATACTTTTTATATATTCATTGTCATTGATGTAGCGGGTTCACTTTCTTTGCTTTTTTTGGATTGCATGTTTCTAGCTGCTCTCAGGGCTTCAGTTCTCCTGACCTAGTCTTAGGTTTCTTTCACCGATGGCCTTTAACTGTTAGGCTGCTCTTAAGGCTGAGCTCACCCTAACCCTAGGAAGAGGTTTACAGAGGAGGAAGGGGAAGCCATTTTATTTCAGCCATTGACTATGAGGCTTCATTTGCAGACCAGAAGCTTGTTGTTTCTGGTGAACAAAAAGGAGAAAAACCATGTCATGTTCATGAAAAGCCTTAAATATTCATTCTGCCAAACAACACTTAAAAAATAAAATTAAAATAAAGATCATGCACTTTGTGGTGTTTATATTTTCCTATGGAGAGTTTGAGCTGCATTATCTATTTACGGCCTATGGGATGTGTTTTCTTTTTGCAGTGTTTCTGTGCAACCTGTGACTGTCACTTGGTAGCTGTCCTTTGACATGTTATTCAATCGGATCAGTTACCCCTGCTGTTGTAATTATTCACCACTAGGGGACAGGCTCTCCCCATCCCTTCAACTTCTGAAGTCCAGTTCGGGTGGGAGAGACTATATAATAACTCTGCATACTTGGTGTGCGTTGTACTTTTTGTTATTAGTGTTTTATTATTGAAACAATAGATCATAAGATTGTATCTTCACACATAGCGGTCCACTCATTATCAAGCACCCCTATTATAATAATGGTATATAGTAATACTCCAAGCTAGACCACACTATACAACCATATCCTTCATAAAAGCCAACTGAATTCATGAAAACACCTGAAAATACCCTCGGGAAATCAACTGCTGCTCCGAGAAACTCTGAAAAGGTTAATGAATAAATGCAAGTAAAAAGAAGATGCAATGTCAGCATGTTGAGAGAACTATAGGTGTTCGACTGATTTCATTACAAACAGTACTGGTTGGATTATTGTCTACCACACCTAAGTGGTGAGAGAGAGGCAAGTGAAATAGGGTTTCATGAAATACTAAACCTTTTTAAACTAAGAATAGTCGTTACTTTTATAAATGTATCACTATGGCAACATGTTTACGTAAGTCTTCTTGATGACCCGGTCTGCTTGATGAATGTTTGGGTTAGGGTTAGACGTTGTGTGTAGAAGAGGGACAGTGTAGGAGGTGTAGGAGGCGGGACATTATCCATTAACACGCGCCAGCCTAAAAGCCGAATCACTTACAGAAACGGCCTCATTTTGAGAAAATGACGCACATTTAGGGACTAAATATGTACCATACCTTTAGACCTTATGGAGGAAGCTTGTGGAGGCTGGAGCTTGTTTTTCAGTGTCCATAAATGGAACGATAAAGGTTATTAATTGTAGTTATGCCAACACTGCCCACCTGATGATGAACGGGTGTCCATTGCGTGACAATAGGTATTATTTTTATTTAGCACATCTGAAAAGTTTAGAGAAATATTAACCAAACTTTTGGTCCAACATTTAACAATATGATCCAGCTTCATACACGGTGGGGGTGGGGTGCTTTTGATTCCCGCACGGCAACAAACAATGCTGGGTATGAATAAATGAAGCTGTTGTTTAGTAGGGCCTCAGCAGGGTCTGTTATTCTACACAGACCTACTGTAGTTTCTGCAGAGCGAGCTGCTGCCCATGTGATCCCGTGCACCAATTAGGTTACGTAAGTTATGACCTTAGTGCGCACTACCAGGGCCACAGGTTAATCCCACAACAGGGACTTTTGTTGCGCGAAAAGCTCTGCTTTTCTTTGTATGTTTTTCTCATCTTGTTTTGTCCGAAGATAAGATCATTTTGCATTGCATTGGACACTTTTAAAGGAGTCATTGAAACAAGTATTGGATGGATTTTAATTTTCATAGGAAATCATTTTTTTATGATTCAAATCAGTACATCTATTATTCATCATCATACAACAAAACAAATTTGGGCATTGATTTTGATAAAAAATAAAAATAAACAAAAACCATACAAACACACAAAATCCGAGTAGGCCTGTAGACAGATATTCAAAAGCTTATCTCTCTCCTATTTCTTCTAAGATTATTCTAGAATTTCAGCGATGCCATTAAAGTGGATAATGTCACTTTAGCCAATGCAATATTTATGCAACGGGTATCGGATCAACAAAGTGATCCTAGGGTGTGTAGGCTGGGAAACGGTTTTCACTGTCCTCAGCTAGCTCTTGGATAACTCTTTCTTAAGGTAGAGAGGGAGCTGTTGGGTTGTGTTTGTGACAGTTATTGTGTGGGGTAAACACATGCTATGAGGTAGAAACAACACAAACACAGGAGACAAATGGCATGGCATTAAGAAGCATCAATATAAGCTGGTTATAATGTGAGCTAAAGTGTTTTGGGGGTTTTAGTGGAAAGGATGATTTGTTGAAATAAATATACGAGATTCTCAGAGGTTTAGAAAACAAACGTCATGTAAACTCTTCGAGGAAATTCATTTCTTGAAAGGAAAATAATTGATAGTGCTGCTGTGTAAGCTAAGAAGTGAGACGTGATTAAAATACTACTCCCCCAATAGCTTGGCAGGATCGCTAGGGTGATTGTATATTCCTCTTTCTCATTCCTATACAAGAAAGGCTACGGCCTTGTAGAGGTTTTACTCAGAGCAAACACTGCAGCACACATAGAAGCCCTACATCTGTTACATCAAGACTGCACAACATGCGTCATATCTACTGAACAATACCTCACACACTGTGGAGCACCAGTTTGTTCCTCCTGCGGCAGTACTGGACTGCAGCAGGACCCCCCATGTAGTCTGTGTGGCCACCACTCCTTACGCATCTTATCGCATTTGGTTTGTCTTTTAGCTTGTTTTGTTTTGTTTCTTATGTGCAGAATCTGTAATATAATGTTGCATTCTATACCAAGTGCTTATCTTAATAATCATGTTAATTATCATAGCATTTGGTTTGTGCTTTTCGGGCACTCAAAGCACTTTACGTAGTGTGTGTGTGTCAGAGAAAGAGACAGATACTTGTTTCATGCTGTTTGTGTGTGTCTAATGTCACAATTGAAACAACCTCACAAAGCAGTATCCATGACAACATCAGCCACTGTTTCGCTCCATCTTACTCTGCGTCCATGGTAGAGCTGACACAGGTAGGCTGCCTGAACAGGCTGTGATCATGTTGTGGGAGTGGTTGGTCAACATTGTGATCAATAACCAATCATTATGATCAATAACCATTCATTATAACAGTCATTATGATCAATAACCAATCATTATGGTCAATAACCAATCATTATGATTAATAACCAATCATTATGATCAATAACAATCATGACCAACAACCAATCATTATGATTAATAACCAATCATGATTAATAACAATCATGATCAATGAACATTCATTATGATCAATAACAATCATGATCAATAACCAATCGTGATTAATAACCAATCATGACCAATAACCAATAATTATGATCAATAATCATGATCAATAACCAATCATGATTAATAACCAATCGTTATGATCAATAACAACCATGATCAATAACCAATCATGATCAATAATAATCATTATGATCAATAACACGCATTATGATCAATGATGATCTGTGAATTGCTTGCCTCTCAGAGAGAGAGAGAGAGAGAGAGAGAGAGAGAGAGAGAGAGAGAACAGCTAGTGCACATCACAGAATCCTTTATAAAACTGCACTTGTGGTGGGGAAAAAAAACCTGAACGCGATGCAGTGGCAACAGAAACAGAAGCGAGTTTTGGTTAGCACTTGTGGAATTCTTCTCAGCCCCTCCTCTCCGCGTTCTCCAATGCATGTAATCTCTGACTTGACCACATTTAGGCCTATTTCTTCGGCCCCCGACGAAGTAATCCGGGTAGACTTTAACAAGCTTTTGACAGGAGAGTCGGACCTCAGCTCTTCCAGCGCACAGCCTAGAGGTGAGTTTTAATGGAGCCATATGTTCAATGTTCAATACATTCTTCATTCCATCCCATCCATTAAGTCACTGAATGCGAATACGGACACCGAAAATGGTCATTCAGTATAATTATAGGGTTAGTTATATTATGATAATAATAATTAGAGCGTTAATATAAGAGTGCTGCTTAGAGATACTTGGCATCCCCAAAAACTGCATATTGCGCGTAAACTGGGAATTGGCGAAGGCGCGCGCGCGTTGGCTATAGCATCCTAAAGAGGGAATTTATTTCGAAACTCAAACATGTTTAAAAGAAAGGCAATTAGACTTGTTAAATGTTTACATCGTTACAGTATCCATGCAGCTTGGTAATAGTGGCACATCTGATCATTCGCAGTCTTGCTGCTGCAGAGTGCTTTTCCACGGATGCTGCAGCCAACTCCGTCCTGTTGGGGGCTAGGTCTTAGAGAAAACACGTCGGAGGACGACGTCCACATCCAATGTCTGTTGCCACGAGACAACCCCCGCGGCGCTTTTCATCCTTTCAGGCAGTGTATCAATGTTGGCCGTCATGCATCGGCAGAAGTTCTTGTGCCGGTAGCGCAAAGGCGTGGGGCTTGAGTTGTTATAAAGCTACAGGTAAGGCGGCCAGGGGGAGGGTAAGGAATTTGTTGTTGTTTGTAGACAAGACCAAAGAAAAGTGTGTTTTAAAAGTACGCAGACCCAAATGCAATCGGTTAAATCGCCTGGGAATGTTGTCGATCGTCCCTCGTGTTTGACGAGTTGACGGTACCGTGCCCGCTAATGTGATCCCCTGCTGTCGTCGCTGGTGCAGAAAAAGCATCACGTTGTGGCGGGAAGGTCTTTTACTGCAGCAGGTGTTCGCGAGCTCCACCACACAAGAGTGGCGCGGTTGAAGAACAAAAGACGCGCGCTTGTGTTTTGTCAGCGTGTGCCGTGAAAAGCAAACTGGACAGCAGCAGCAAAGCTGACCTTCTTGTTCCTTTTACTGGTAGGGTTTCCATTATTCAGCGGGCTTCTTGGGGATATTTCTAGATTACTTACTGATTAATTAGCCAACTAAATTATTACTAATGACTAATTGCTGTTTTTTACGACGATTGACGTAAAAAATAATAATAATAATAATGATAATACCTACAAATGATTACAAGAAGAGATTTAATTTGAGAAAATTCTAGAAGTGAACACGCCCTCAAAGTTGGTCAATTTGTGGCGGTCCTTTGATGTTACGTTTGATGTAACGTTATTCTATCATCGTCTCGTTCTTGACCTTTAGAAACAGAACTTGTATACGCTCTAATTTAAGTATTTTGAGATGGGCTACATGAAGGCTTCTTCGCAATGACAGTTATCTTGGTGGTGGAAGGTCACGTATTTAGATAAATAGCCTAATCCCACAATAGGCCACAAGCCACTATGGGTTACCTGTTGTAGCAAGTGAACCACTCATTTATCTTGATTTAACACGTCATTATTGGTCAAGTGACGTCAATATAATTTTGTAAGGCTATATTTGGTGTGTTGCATATTATTCCGAAGTTTGCTAGCAGCTCTTTGTAACTATGATTTGACTACCTTATAACTATATATGAGCAATGGCAAGAAAGGAAACTGTAGGACTCCACTTTACAGATGCAATATCGATGTATTGATTTTCTTCCTCCAAGTCTAAGGAAGGGAAGAAAACTGTTGTATTCCCGGCTCTTGTCCCTGAACTGTTCAACCTGTTCAGCTTACAGCATAACGGACTGATCACCTGCTCTTAAAGTTGTATATGTGCCAGATCTAGCTTCCTGTGTTCCAATTAGAAAATAGGGTCTTAACTCTGCAACCTTTTGTCTGCCAGACGAGTTCTGAGAGTCTGGTCTGATCTCATCCATATCCTCCTGCTAAGTCAGTTGTGCGCATCGTAGCAGCACAGCAAGCATCCATCCATCCATCCACTTTCCCACTTGGCATTGAATGACTGAGGAATTGCAGAATCCAAGATGGTTTCATGTTCTTCATGCTGAGGTTGAGAGGAGTATTAGTAGTCACTCAGAGAGGATGATTGCTGCACTTGTGTTTTTAGATTTTGTCTTTTTCTATGGCTTTTCTTTTTGTTAAAAGTGTTTGACAGTTTTTTTCTTCCCCCCCCCGTCCTCTTTTTTGTGACAGATATCCCTGTTGAAGCGCATGCAGAGATGGGTCGAAAGGAAGATGACTATGTTTGGAAGAAGGACACTGATAACATCCAGAATGTCTTTGAGCTCATGGAGGAGTTGGGATCGTAAGTAATGCTCCTGACTTTATCAAAAACTTTGTTGTTGTGGTGTACTGTGAGCATACTGACATGAAGGTGTCACTATTGTTGTGGTACTGTATGCACACTAACATAATGCTAGGCTGTATTTATTGTTGTGGTACTGTATGCACACTAACATAATGCTAGGCTGTATTTATTGTGGTGGTGTACTGTGAGCATACTGACATGAAGGTGTCACTATTGTTGTGGTACTGTATGCACACTAACATAATGCTAGGCTGTATTTATTGTTGTGGTACTGTATGCACACTAACATAATGCTAGGCTGTATTTATTGTGGTGGTGTACTGTGAGCATACTGACATAAAGCTAGGCGGTATTTATTGTTTTGGTACTGTGAGCATACTGACATAAAGCTAGGCTGTAGTTATTGTTGTGGTACTAAGTGCATACTGACATAAAGCTGGGCTGTATGTATTAGAAAAACTGAGAATGCTGGAGAGAAGGATTGTTTGTTGCATTATTGTAATGATGTTTATTGAAGTAGATTACAGCTTGAGAGTCCAATTTACATTTAAAAGTTTCAGCTAAAATATAATTTTTAGCGTAGCATTTGACATAGACCTATAGCACTGGCTTCCTCACACCTGTACTGGTGTCCCCCTATTATAAGTATCTATATTTATACATAAGTATCTCTATATTATAAGTATCTATATGTATTCGTAAGTATCTCTATATTATAAGCATCTCTATATTTAAACAAGTATCTCTGTATTTATACATAAGTATCTCTTTATTATAATTATCTATATTTATGCATAAGTATCGTTATATTTTTAGAAAAGTATCTCTATATTTAAACATAAGTATCTCTGTATTTATACATAAGAATCTCTATGTTATAATTATCTCTATATGTATACATAAGTATCTATATTTATACATAAGTATCTATATTTAAACAGAAGTATCTCTTTATTATTAGTATCTCTATATGTATACATAAGTATCTCTATATTATAAGTATCTATATATGTATACATAAGTATCTCTTTATGTATAAGTATCTATATTATAAGCATCTTTATATTTAGACATAAGTACCTCTGTATTTATGCATAAGTATCTCTTTATTTTAAGTATCTATATTTATACATAAGTACAATGGAAAGGGCCTGATTGTAGCCCCTCCAGACCAGAGATTAGTGCTTTGAATGGATTGACACAAGAGACCTTACCCTTAGCCTTGCCCTATTATAGCCGAGTCTTAGCCGTGAGACCCTGGGCTGTTGGGGCTGGTCTCATACCTCAGGTGTCACTTAGCCCTAGAAGCTCACTCATAAATGAGCTCATCTAAATAGGGTTAATGCTAATTCGGTAAAAAGTACAAACCTGATGTTTTTATTTTAGTTTTTTATTCATGCATGGTTTTTAAGAATGTCTTTTAGATTTCAAAGCGACAAATAACTAAAAGCAGATTTTGCAGTGAGGATTTTGAGGTGATAACTGCTATCACCGAAGCCTACAAAGTACATTATTTTATATTTGGTTGTGATAAAACTGAATATGTTGTTAATATGTCGTGGAAGTCAGTAGTTATTTCCAAGGCCACCCTGAATAAACACTGAGATTTCCTGTTCTTCAGCCAACTAAAACATGCAAAGGAAGTGACTACGCTCTCGGATGTAATGCTGACGTGTTTATTATTACCCAGTGGGGCTGCAGTGCCTGAGTAACACACCAAATGAGGCCATCTCTGTGGGCCTCATCAACCACCTCCACCAAATTGTTTCCTGCTGCTTATATTCTGATTTAATTATTTATTGATTTATTTGATTATGCTGCTCTCTCCCTCAACAGGCCCAAACCCTTGTGGGGGGTTCAGTTTAAGTCTTCTCCCCGTGCCCTGGTACATAAGAAGAGCAGACCCATAATTAGTGTTACGAGCGCCAGCTGTGTTTGCCCTATCACGACGCCTCTGTGAAATGTTTTTTTTCTAATATATATTATGTATATCCTATCATTTTTCTTCAACTTTTTCTTTACTTCCTGAAGTCTACATTGACTTCAAGCAGACATGACTAAGCATTTGGTCTGCGTTTCTATTTCTCTCGAGTGCCACGGTGAGCAGAAGTGCACTCCACAGAGAATCAGGGGGCATGGAGGCCGAGCAGAAATTAGTTCAGCCTGGTAAAGTGTTGTGGTGTTAGCCTACTGTGTGTGTGTTTGCGTGTGTGTGTGTGTACACTCTTTTGTCTGCCTTATTTTCTGAGGCTGGCAGGGAATTATCCATTTCACTCATCCTAAACCAAACAAGTACTCAAAATGTGCAAATCAAATGAAAACCTTTACTTAACTTCATATTATTATTGTCTAAAAGATTAAACATGATTTCGGTGCTCTAAATAGAGAAAGCTTGATGATAATGGAATCCATCATCATGTAATCATCAAAGTATCAATTAATGCTCTTAGCGTACTTCAATATGTTTATCCCAAGTACTGTCCTCCTTGTCCCCTACTTATCATCTTGTGTCTTTGTTAAGCCCTCTCTGTCTCTTGTCTTTCAAAGGTCGGTCTGGCCATAACCTCTACTGCACATGCTCAGTGCCTAATCCATGTACCTGGGACGCCAACGATCAGGGTGACATAGTTTCCATTGCGTAAGGGATAAAGGGCCTAATCCACCTTAATGGAACAACTATTTCCAGACAAGGCTGAAGAGAGCATGGGGACAGAACATGATGAAATAGAACAGGGCCCTGTAATCACAATAGCCATGTGAGGGCCTAAACTCTGCACTCGTCACCTAATGGATTCTCAATTGGAACCGTGGAAAGATTTAATAGTCACACCATTCAATCTTTCAGGATCCATTTAAGCATAGTGTCAAGGAATTGTAAGGATTTAAGGATCAGGAACTATTATGTGTATTGGTTAATGGAGAGAAGTACATTCAGGTAACCATTATGTGCTTCTCTGAGGAAATCCGAGAGGAGAAAAGGTACATTAGAAAAACAGAATGATCAGGGAGGTCATGGGACGATACGGTGGGACGATAATATGTTATTAGCCACATATAGCTAGCCAGAGGCCTTGGAGCCCAGGTGTGTAGGTGTTGGTTTAGCATACTAGCTATGGGTCATGTGTTATCGTAGGAGAGGGATTTTGAGTTAGAATTCACAATGCAATATGTATTTGTAGCTATAAGTAAAGGGAGTATTTAAAGGGAGCTATCTAAGGAAATATAATATAGAATATGATATGGTAACTTAAAGGCTAGATCAGGCTTTTCCTCCACACATATGAACATGAACATTTTTTAACAATAAAGCATAACACAAATTAACTTTGAATGGAGGGTGTGTATTTTTTAATGCCGCTGTAAGAGCTTTGTAAAAACACTGAAATCTCACTGCTAGTGCCGTTAGTGTAGTGCTTGTAGAGTTCTCATTTTGGTCTGGACCAGTACAAAGAGTTTGTACCTTTTCCTTAAACCATGAATCATTTGTAGTTGGTTTGGTTGATCACCTGGACTGTTATTGTTGAGGGAGATTGGGACGTGGATAATCACCAAGCCATGCAGGCAGGTACACGTTGGGCCTGACACAATGACTACCAAACTAATCAGTCACCAAGAGACCCTTCACTAACGAGAAGGCAGAGCTTTACCCAAGAGGGACGCCGCTTGCTGCCGTGTTGGCAATAAGTCTGTTAACAATGTGTTTGTTTGTGTGCTTCCTGACAGGGGGGCCTTCTCCGAGGTGTACATGGTGAGGGAGAGGAAGACCGGCAAGCTATTTGCCATGAAGTGTGTGAAGAAGAAGCAGAAGAGAGACCTCAACCTGGAGAACGAGATCGCTGTGTTGAGGAAGTAAGGAGCGACCTTGTTAACTTCTATCACACTTCCACATTCTCCCAGTGCACATGTTTCATTTTTCTATACCTGTAGTAGTTTTTATCTATATCATTAAGAGCATGGGTTTTTGTTTATAGAATTACATTTCGGAACAGATGATCGTAGTAGTTTATATTTACATTTATTATACAGCAGACGGTTTTAGTCAAAATGACACTTACAATTGAGGCTGAACAAGCATAACATAAATCAATACTGGAGCAACTACAAAGGCAACCAGATAGTAGATACAAATGGTATGAGTACAAATATACATTAACATAAAATCATAACATCATCTACATACGACAATACATAAAACATATATTATTAAAATCATTGAAAACCATGGCTGGATATTTTATTCACTGTGTGCAGGGGGTGATTAAACAAAGTCTCTCTCTCTTTCTGTCTGTGTCTCTGACTATCTATGTGTGTGTGTCTCTCTCTCTCTCTCTCTCTCTTTCTGTCTCTGTCTCTGTCTCTCTCTCTCTCTCTTTATGTCTCTGTGTCTCTCTCTCTCTGTCTCTCTGTGTCTCTCTCTCCAGGATCAAACATGAAAATGTCGTGGGACTGGAGGACTTCTATGAGAGCCGATCCCACTACTACCTCATCATGCAGCTGTGAGTTTCCTTGTTGCTCCTGTATCACTAAGCACGAAGCAGTACCCTGCTTGGAAACACAGACTGGGGACGAGTAATTAAAGATGGCGTCTCCTCTATGGCAGTGTTTCGGGCGGGGAACTCTTTGATCGCATCCTGGACCGAGGCGTTTACTCAGAGAAGGACGCCAG
>OOFG01102187.1:0-10000 GCA_900323295.1 Molva molva | reverse complement strand
GTTTGGGTGGCTGGTGTCTAAACACTATACTCTTCATACTACCATCACCCCAGGAGACAGACTTCCTGTATTCCAGATCTGTCTCCATGGAAATAACCCACTTGTTGTTATAGGGACTATTTTTTCTCGTTGTTACAGAGGCGACACAGAATCAACATACTAGGCTTTTGACCATATTTCCACATAAGTTGGCAATATTAGCATGTGGATGTACTGGTGAACAGTCACTACCCAAGGAAATCTGTTTGCGTGCAGGCATCTTATTACAGAGGCGAGTAAACTTAGGAGTGGCTTATTTGTAGAAGATTTCAGGTGAATAGAGACAGCCCACAGAGCAATATTCAAGTTCACCCTAATTGGTTATCAAATGAAAATCAACACAATAAACATGACAATTACAAGTTTGACCTTGACTTTTTTTTTTCACTAACAAAAAGTAAGTGATATGTCTTTTTGTTGAGTATAGTCTAAATTAATTATGTGTTCTGCGAAATCCCGAATATTATATTACAGTAATGACCAAATCCATCACAGAACTTATCCTGTAAATCAGCAGGGCAGACTGTGTTTCTTGAAACAACGTAAACGTGCATTTGTTTCAAGCAGGGCTGTTTCTAGCTATAAGATGTATAGGTGACGGTTGAGGGCCCCCAAGCCATCAGGGGTCCCAACTTCAATAATAAACAAATATATATATATTATTATTATTCTTTAGGTATATTGTTTAGGGATTTTGATCGTTAGATCAATCTCAAAATGTGCAAGAATTCAGGTTTTGTGCAACAATTCGGCAAAAAGTCCCCCCTGGATCTACAGCATTTGAAATCTGAGTTTTAAATGTACATTATCCACATTTTAGGTTTTCTGTAGACCTATTTTTGGTTCTCATAACAGCTTCAAAAAGAGAACTGACTGTTACTACATATCATAGAAATGTCGTACTTCACAATTGTCACTCACAGATTCACTTTCCGTTAAATCTCTAGTCATCAGGTGAGACTACTGTAAATCTATTAAGCCTTTCTGCCTTATATGTTCCTAAAATATGATTTGCATAATAGGTAGCCATGCAGACAAAGAAGAACATATTACCCCTTAAACCATCTTTAAGTGTGGCAGGTGTACGAACAAGGAAAAACAAATTCGAGGAGAACAGACCTCTGCAGACATTCAACATCAGATAGAACGCAAGCAGAAACCACTGTTTCATCCATATGCATACACGAAGGACACCGTGCTTCAAAATCATTTACTATTGCATTTATTAACCCAATGTAATTTGAGTGAATTCAGTTACATGTCATTAAGGAGAGAGTAGGGGTTAGGCATCTTGATCACAGAGGCCAAGAGGTAGACTACGGACAATGGGGATTGAACCTGCCTGAACCTTTCGGCAGGGAGTCAACGCCTCAACAGCCACCATACGTCAACAAAGGCAATCTCAGCTTGCATGAACCATTGCCATCCACACTGATTGTCGCACTGCAAGGAAGTTCCATGGAATCCTACGCCACAGGCCAATCCTTATTCTAGACTACTGAGTGGCAGCCTGTTAGTTTCACTATGTACAGGAACCTGCTCATTAGCTTTGAATATAGCCAATTCATTTCTTAAGGCACTTGACAAAGTAGCGTCATGAGAGATAATAATTGAATCAGAATCAGGAGCTCTGTTAGTCGCAGAACTAACAGAGTTATTAAAACCGTATAAAACCGTTATTATCATTATTATTCACTTTTTTATTGATGTGCTGTTGTCTCATTTGAACTCATCTAGTCTCATCTGATCTAATGTAATCTGATTGACTCAAATCAAAATGTATTTGAATCTAATCTTATTGTATCTAATCCAATCCAATGTAATCTATTCTAAATTCTAGTAAATTCTAAGGAAGTTCTAACAGACTCTCCAAAATGTCTAATGTCTAAGGAAGGTCTGTCAACATTTGACAGAAATAGATTGGGTTGTAGTCATGATGTAAATACATGATGTTCAAATGAGAAATATATAATAATAACTGACATTATGCATAAATTTACTGTATATTGATCTTGCTTTATTTTGTATAATGTCGTTGAATCACTGCTAATACATTATTTTCTTTGACTTCTATAGTCATTTTTATGTCCTTTAAACCTTATCCAATATGTTTTGTGTTTGATTCTAACCAATCCTTCACTCTCATTTAAATAGGATACAAAGAAATGCGGAAATCTGGGAAATTCTAGAACGTTTTTTTGCAGCTTAAGAGGAATTGCTCAATGTTAACAAAGGAAAAAGGAAATGAGCCAAAAACATTTTATTGGCACACTTCTTTATAAAAGGGAAAATATAAATCCGCTTCCTCCCATAGCACCAACCAAAGACTTTGTAGCCGTTTCGTGTATGGTTTTGGGATCTATGACATATGGCCAGACAAAGGTAAAAGGCTTAGTACTTTTTTCACAATGATGAAATTATTTACACGGATTACTACTACTATTTGGTGGTGCAAATATTAATACAAAGTTAATTTGTTAAGTATTCTGATGCAATAATGATTAACATTTCACTGATGTATTTGAATATTTACAGTGTGCAAGTAGCATTGCTATTATGGACGACGACCCTCTTGTCTTGGAGGACCTACTGCCTGGCCGAGCTGGTAGACGACCAAGGGTATGCATCATGCGTCACTTCGAGACGACGAGTTCAGAACCTGTCCGGTCAGAATCTAACCAATGTTCCTATGGATCTGAATAACGAAATGCAGTACCTGGACATTTCTCACAACCCCCTTGAGAAACTGCAGGCCGCCCCCTTCCAAAGGCTTTCACAACTCTGCTTCCTGAAGGTGACTAGCTGTGGTCTGAGGCTGATATATCCTGGCCTATTCGTTCACACCCCAAAACTGAAATTCCTGAACATATCTCAGAATTTGTTAGATTATATCCCTGATCTATCACTGCCACTGCTGAAGATCCTTGACTTGGCCGGCAACCAATATGACAGCTATAAATTACCGGCAACATTTGAGACGTTGGCAAATCTGTCGGTGCTTTACTTGGGAAGTGAAAATGCGTTACAAGTGGACTTCAATGATTTCGATTCGCTCTCGGATAGCTCATTGCAACATCTCATCCTTGGAGGAGGTGTTAAGTGGCAGCGGTACGATCGTGGTTCTCTCACGAAGATGAAATCCCTCCAAAAGATAACCCTCAAAGTGCCTTTTTGTGAGAACTTTGATTTATTTGAAAACCTGCTGGAAGATGTGAATGAGACACAAACATCCGATTTAGAGTTGGTCAACATACTTCCTGACCTCTGCAATGTGACCGGGGACCCTTTCAGGAGCCTGAGAACCATGCCACTAGTAAAGGATTTAACCATTGTAAACACATGGATTAACAGCAGTTTCATGGTGATGTTTTTAAAGAATGTTTTACTTTCCAATGTTAGAACGATTACATTTGTAAACATGACCTACAGCGAAGATACACGTGATGGATTTAGGTTCCCAACTCTGAATCACACAATGGTCATACGTTCCGTTATATTTGATATGGTAACACATTACCAATACCAATACCCCACTATAGAAATAAGTGTGGACATATTTTCCAAGATGGACTATTTGAAGTTCTCAGGCACAGGAATGAACATTGTACCTTGCAACATTCTGTCCTCCTTGCCGTCCCTGGAAACACTGGACCTCTCAAACAACCTACTGTCTGACTCAGGGTTCTGGTGGTCTATGTGCTCCTATACCTCTGTGTTCCCCAAACTAAGGCACCTGTCTTTGAGCAAAAACCGCTTTGTGGACCTTTCCTTCATCTCTCAGAAGACCCACCAGATGAAGTACCTGGACTCTTTGGACTTGAGTTTCAACTCCATCAGTTTGGATAAGCCCTGCTTTTGGCCCACCCACATCACTAACCTGAGCCTGAGCAACAACAACCTGGGCAACAAAGTATTTTCCTTCCTGTCGCAGTATTTACAGCGAATTGACCTGTCAAAGACGGGCATCACAGCCCTAACTCAAGAGAACCTATTGCAATTTCCCATGTTGACCCACCTTTTCCTGAGCTTCAACAGAATAAAGGTCATCCCTACGGAGCTATCCCCCACCTTGGTCAGTCTGTACATAGACCAGAATGCCATTACATCCATCTCCTGGGAGTCTCTGGCGGGTCTTCCAAGTCTCAGGACTCTCAAAGCTGGAGACAACCCCTTTGTTTGCTCCTGTGACTCCTATTGGTTCATAACTGCTCTGAATAAATCCTTGCTGCCCGACTGGCCCTTACATTATACCTGCAGCACTCCCCCTTCTGTGGCCGACCTGCCGATGTCCGAGTACAAAACCAGCAAGATATCCTGTGAGCCCTGGCTTCAGACTGCCGTGGCGTTGCCCGTGACGATGGTCATCATGCTGACCCTTTGCTCTGTGTTCTACGCCTGTGACGGAGTGTGGTACACCAAGATGCTCTGGGTGTGGATCCGCGTGAAGAGGAGAGGCCAGAAGCAGGCCAACCTGTTGAGCAACATGACGTTTCGGTACCACTCGTTCATCTCCTACAGCCACCAAGACTCCGCCTGGGTGGAGAGCAAGCTGGTGCCGTCCCTGGAAGGGGCCGGACTCTCCCTATGCATCCACGAGCGAGACTTTGTGCCCGGCCAGTGGATCGTGGACAACATCATCAACTGTGTGGAGGCAAGCTACAAGACGCTGTTTGTGCTGTCCAACCACTTTGTGCAGAGTGAATGGTGTAACTACGAACTCTTCTTTGCCCAGCATAGAGCTCTTGACTCCCAGCAAGATTCCCTGGTCTTCATCCTGTTGGAGCCTATTCCAACCAACTCTCTGCCCAAGAAGTTCTTGAAACTGAGGCGTTTGCTGATGCAGCAGACGTACCTGGAGTGGCCCAAGGATGAGCGAAAGCAACAAGTGTTCTGGGTGAACCTCAGATCTATGCTACAGCTGGTGGACCACAGAATCCTGAAGGATATGGCCCTAGAGTTAACCGAAAGTGCTTCTCTGATCCCAGACGATTTGGTTCCTTTGTTATAACGATTACTGCAATCCAGAATGAAAAATATAAATATTTTTTTCATTTTAACTATGATTGCCTATAGAGTGGAATACATTAAGAGCAGTGAAATGTAACTCAACAAAATGTATGACTTACAGTATTTTTTTTGTATACATATATTTCTGTTTGGTAAAACTTAGTCTTTAGTTTAAGTCCTGCATTACTTTAGATTTGTGTTGAATGTACTTAGATTTCAATTTTCTTTCCGTATGTTTTTTATTAAAGTATATGTCCCCACCTAGTGTCCATATAAACAAATGCGCGCCATTGCGTTGCGTGGTTCAATTGGATATTGTTCAAAGATACCGACGATGTACATATGAAAACATCTATCTATGTAAATGCGTGTATAAAGAAACTGCCTTTTTGATATCTGAAGCTGTTAATTCTCATTTCAAATATTCAATAAAGAATAATAATATCAAACTGTGTCTTCGGCCCTGACAGTTTGGACTACAATACCCACATCGCGTTGGATGCATTTGCGCCGAATCGGTGAGTTCAGTAGTTGCCTCCACTCCACCTTTCAATGTAAGATGGTGGTTTCTGTTATAACTAGGTAGCTAGCATCATTATTTGAAAGAATGGGCAAAGTGTTATTATAAAACAAATTATATTGAATTAAATCTATCACAAGAGATATTCGGCCTATCAAATTGTACATAGAAAAGGCGACATAACCCCTACCCCGCCCATTTGGTGCGATCATCCCGGAGAGGAATTCCCAGCAAGAAATAAGACAGGGTGAGTATCCCACTAAACTACCGTAGTAAATTATATAATCTGCTTAACGATCTGGCTCCAAGCGAGAGCCAAGTGTGACATGAAGGTGCATCTACTCAAAATCCATCGAGTTGTTGTCTGCTTTGGCGAGGTCTGTTTTCTTTAAAGAAGAAAGCCAGAAGCGAATTCACCCAGTTTGTGTCACTCCTTGGGGAGCTGGAGAGCGGCAGGCTCGGCCCGGGGAGCGCAGGCCGCACTGGAATCAAACCCTCTGTCACCCTTCTGTATGGATCCCAACTTCATAACAACAGTGTGTGTATTTCTATACGAAGGCCACGTCATCGTATGGTGACTTGGATCATATTGTGGCAACGCCATAGGTGTTTTATTTCACTGGCAAGGAGCGGCTAGCCTGCTATTTAATATTAGCCGATGCCATAGAGTCCTCCACATTACTTAGCTTCGGTAGCTATCGAGGTTTTAAAGCGTCCGTTGTCACCATCTAGTTAGCTTAGCTGTGGCTTGTAGTAGGTGGTAAATGCTGGCTAGTTAGCTTAGTTGTGGTTAGCAGTGGGTTGCAGAGGCTAGCTAGTTAGCTAAGTTGTGCCTCCTAGGTTGCAGGGGCTAGCTAGTTGCCTTAGCTCTGGCTACTAATAGGCTGTAGAAGCTAGCTAGTTAGCTTAGCGGCTTGTAGCAGGTTGCAAAGGCTAGCTATTTAGGTAATGTTGCTGACAACTTCCACCCTCGTCAGCTAAGGCTTCATATGCCGGCTTCTTGGCAGCATAATGTCTTACAATGTGCAATCCGAAAAGTTGCTGTTAAGTACAATTTTTAAATACAGCATTATAAGTACAATTGCTTCACAGAAGTTGTCATGACGTACAATTGAGATATCTTTCAGTTCCACTTGTTTCGAAACCTTTAAATTCGTAATAAGCTATTCCATCATTCATACAATTTGATTATTAATTGTACCCATTAAAACGGGCCTTTCAAATGTGTTTGTCACCATTCCTTTTAGTGTTTGCATTAGTGTCTTGTAATGACTTTACACCCACTTGGACAAGTGCGTTGCAAAAAAATATATATACATAACATTTCCTCACGTTTCACTTGGAATTTTAATAACGCATTGTCGATACTGTCTTTCGACTTTTTTGGGAGGACATTAAAATTATACCCTTAAGCTGCCATTTTATCTGTTGATCATGTCTTAAAGACATGCTGAACCTGCCAGATTATTTAGCAGAGACGTCGGTGGGAGAGACATGCTCAATTATTTTTCTTCTTGTGTCAATAGTCTCACTGCAAACAAGAGGCACTTCAGGCCCTAGCTCTGTTTCCTTGTCAGATGACCTCAGAACAGAAGGCACTGGGGTAGTAGGTTGTGTGGTTAATTCTCACTGAACATTACACTAGGAGGCAATCATCAGCTAATGTAAACATGCAGGGTCATGTGAATCCTGCATCCCGGATTTCAGCATCGTCACACGATAGCATGGTGCAAGAATATGCTATGCTTGTATATACGATTACCATGAAACTGAATCATGACTTTGTATAAATTTGTCAAAAGATAATGCGACACAGCAATAAATTGAGAGTGGGTTACACTTGAGGCGCCAAACCACCAGTTGCACACTAAAGACCAATTTCTCATATTAGATTTAATTTCTTCACAGTGGATTACTACTCAATGACCAGTCAGTTAGACAAGGCCCCCATATTGTTTTTTGTTACTAATGCATGCATTGTCTGAAATTGTACAAAAGTGCTGCATAGACGCAATATACATAGCCTACAATGGAGGCAGGTGGCTGATGCCCATTCATGTCAAGCAGTCGTGGGAGGGGGTGTGGTCTGGACTACTACATCCTGTCTGGACTTCCCTTTAATAGAGAACTCTCAGCAGGCTCCTCCTCTTCCGTGTTCTGGACAGCGGCCATGGTATTTTTAGCTGTCCTCTCTTGGCTCTGTCTCTAACCTACTCTTTACTCCTGTGTGTCTACCTCCCTCTCCCTGTCTCTCTCATGCACTCTTTTTGCTAATTACTGGTCTCTCCGTCATTCTGTCATGGAGTCACAGACCCATAGTTCGGTCCTTACCGCCCGTACCAAACAAAAGGACAGCAATAGAGAAAATGTCTTCATGTTTTGGGTGGGGACACACTGATATGAATGCAGGTGGTTTCCTGGTAGATATGTCCTCAATGACAGGAAGGAAGGAAGGAGCCAACACTAAAAACCATATCTAACATCTTTTTGGTGTAGAATTGCGTAGGGCTGCATGATTCTTTTGCTAGAGTTTTTGATTGGCTGACAAGAATCACAATTTCATTGCTTAGGCTAGAAATCTAGAGGTGCTTTGAGACTATATTAAACCTGTATTTTGAAGCTGCAGGATAAATTGTCTATTATTTTTTCTTTTCTACCAACTTTGTGTTGTGTCAGACTCGGTGGAAACAGATAATGCATTGTGTTCTTGTGTGTGTGACTGGAAATGTATTGAGTAGGCATTCACTGGGGAGTGGGAGTTTTCAAGCCATGGTTTTACATCCATGTCAGACTGTGTAAATGTGCGCATTAGTCAAAGTGTTTGCCCTTTGGTTTAACACTGTTAAGCCTTGTTATTGTAGCAATATTCTACTTATGGTGGCTGTTAGAATTGGGCTGCCTGTGGAGCAACATGATAAAGTGCTGTTGAATTCTGTTCAACACATCTAAACTTACTTGGCCCAAATTTGATGACCAAATGTTACACCCTAACAAGGAGTACACCTGCATTTTAGTGACCAAGAATTGGTCGCTTCACAGGTCTTTGTCTGTTTCCTGACCATTGGCAAATTTTGTGTTGTGGCATATAAAATCACTTTATCCATTATATTGCCCCATTAAAATAAGCAGGTTTACCCCTTGAGGGACTGTTACATCTGTATAAGTGGCCAGTTACTCACTGCTTTGCTTGATGGATGACCAGCACTGGACATGTCTTTATTGCTCTGCAACTAGCTGCTATTGCTAGCCTAGGATCATAGCCATTGGAATCCTGCATCGAATTTGTCTAAATTGCCGTGCTAATGTGATCAATGCATTAGGCTAGCCTAGCATACTTGCTTAATGCATGTGTGTGTTGTTGTCTTGTTTATTGTGTAAGAAGAAACACTCTGGACTTCAACTTGGTGGTGGGAACAGGTTTAACTGCTTGCTTTAATAATGGGTAAATCCAATAATGATCATTTAGGAGCTAAGTTGCAGGCTTGTAGGAAAATGAGTCATTTCTCACCCTTTTTTCAATGCACAAATCTTTTTTTACCCAACCCAACACAAATAACCTTGGTCATGTTCAGAAGTGAATGATATGACTAATGACGTTTTTAAGCAATGGCTGAAGAATTGAATGGCAGACTTTATCACACACTCGCACAAACACGTAAGCATCCCCACTATCTTATCATCTAGATTTTTTTATTGAGTTTTTTAAAACCAAAGAGGGATGGCATTTGACGCTGTCCCTTACCGCTTGCGATATACTAAAACAAAAGGTTAATAAAAAGGCATTCCCAGCTTCTAATGTTGACCTGAAATGCTCTTTTAACCCACATCCCTCCCCCACATTTCCTTCTGTTCTGCAGACTTAGTCCTTATGTTGGTTTCACACACTGACGAGGCATATAGGCACAACACTCATTTCCCTATGCAAACCCAACTATCACATTATCAATAATTCATGACAGTAGGTTTGAATGCAGGGGGTCAAATGGGACAACATGAAAAAATAATGTACTAAATAACTTTCCAAAGTTAATATCATTGTGAACGTAAATGCAATTGTTGGGTTTGATCCTCCATAGCATTAGTAGGTGAAGTCGGCTTTAAATCCAGAAGGGAACAAAGAAAATATACAAATGTTTGGTTATGCTGTCACTTGCTAGTGCATGTAGCTCCTTATCCAACCTTTCAGAGAAAACTAAATAATGGCATACTCATGCAAGGGTGAACCTACAAAATTGACACCCCTTCTACTGTTGCAAAACGGTAAAGTCTTCCCTTTAGGTTATTTATCTGCCTTGAGTTGTAAAGTTTTTATATCTTTACTTTTTTACGACTTGTTATTGGCAGATGGTTTACATTATATAACCCCTTGTCTCTCTCTCTCTCTCTCTCTCTCTCTCTCTCTCTCTCTCTCTCTCTCTTCCACTCTCTCCCTCA